>JAOXJP010229457.1:0-10947 GCA_025762735.1 Platanus orientalis | reverse complement strand
TATATATATATATATATATATATATATATAGAGAGAGAGAGAGAGAGAGAGAGAGAGAGAGAGAGAGAGAGAGATTTATGGCAATAAGATTTAAAGAATATAATTAAAAATTAGGATATTATTAAAATCGAAGCAAATGTTCTCTTATAAAAATGCCTCTGTAATGTATATGGTGAATTATAAACAGACATGTGTTCTTTTTTTAAGGTAAAAGGGTCCAAAAAAGTGTTCAGTTAAAAACGTAAGTGGTCAATAAAAGACATCAAATTCAAAAACAAATCATGTGTCAATCAATCTCACACATTTACAGGTCTCTCTCAAAACAGACAATCAGTTTCTATTAAAATTTGATTAGATTGCATTCGATTTAGTTTCAACATTTATCATCTTGGATGGGGTGAAAATTTGATTTGATTAGATTTGCTGCAGCTGATCATTTGGCATAAAGATTTGAATTTGTTCATGGTTCAAGGTTGGTGATTGCACCTGACCACCATTGATGGTCCTTTCTTGATGATCTGGCTCTCCCGACTGACGACTCTGTACCATCCAATCCAACATAATCCATTCATTTTTTGTTTGTTCTTTTCTTTTTTATCAACCTACGTACTGTGCTACGGCTGGGATTGGTAGGAACACTCCATGTACAACAACGTGCGGACGGCTTCAGTGGTGGATACATATTGCGGAAAAACTGATTCTCATTTTTTGGGGGGCGCTTTTCACTTTTTGGCACTGATGTGTCCGCCCCCCCTCTGCTGTTTGAACCTTGTTCGTACCAAATCCTGGGGTCTGCAGCCCACTAACGTGTACGCTACATTTTATTTTTTTCCCGCCATGGCTGACCATCGCAACTACGTACAGCCGTTTTTTAATATCATTGTCTGAGCTTATTCGTGCCTCTCCATTACTGTAAATTCCTATCATGTATTTGTTATTTGTTGGTCTTCACCTCAGCTGCTTCTTTTAAGCATTAGAATTCCAACCGGTTGGATTTCCTCTTGCTAAAAAGCTCCTGGCCACCCTCTTGCATCAGATGCTGTATGACATGTGGTGAAAAACGATACAGTATCACACAAAGAAGTTTTTTTTTTTTTTTTTTTCCCTGCTTTTCACCACCTGTTGCACAGTACATGGTGCAATAGGGTCGCCAGCTGCTTTTTCGCAAGAGGAAATCCGTCCTTCCACCTAGGGCTGTCAACTATCCGATTATTATCTGAATTTGATTCCTGTTTGATCCGCTAATGTTCAATTCAAATGCATCTATATCCGATTTGATTATTCGACTAAATATTTGAAACAGTTTAAATTAATATATAATTAATATTTATATTATAATGTTGTAGGACATGTTATATAGAATACAATATAAGAATACCATAACCTTAACCTTAACCTTAACCCTAACCTTAACCCATTTCTCATCTCTCATTCCCAATTTGAATAAAAGAAACCTTTGAGTAGTCAGTTCCTCATTCTCTCAATGATCTATCATTTGTCTTCTATCTCTAGAATTCCTAGGTCCTTATTTTTTTCATAAATATCCAAAAAAAAAAAATTGACTTCAATCCGATAGTCAATTAAATAAACAAATTCAAATATGACATGCTTATATCAAATACTAGATCTGTTAACAGCCCTACTTCCACCTGTAGCTCTATATTAATCGGTCACTCAAATGCCCAATGCATTTAGAGTTTTTCAAATGAACAAACACCAATTCAGTCAGTCTGGATTTGGTAGGACTAAATAAAGTCACCCTTTTAACTTGTTCGATGCTGTTCACTTTTTCAATGCTGATGTGTTGGGCCCTGTGTCAGTCCTACCTTAAGGTGACTTTAGTTAGTCCTTTCAAATCCTAAGGGCGATTATGTTTGTTTCCTTCCAGGAACTTTTAGGATTGAAAAAATATATGTTTTTGCCTGAGGCTATGTAAGCCCAACCCAATCTTAATTGAAACTAGCCCAATAGTGCCTTGGTATGCTCATGTGGCTGCCCCATTGAGATTTGAGGCCCGGTTTTTTTCTCAAAAAAGTCTTTTCCTTTGGCCCTCATATGCCTCATTACCTTAGTCCAACTAGTGAATCTAACTTTCATACCTACATGAGTTCATTTTCAACCACCACATTATAGCTTCAAATGACTTGGGAATTTGATATGAAATGATTACATTACAGGTGGCTGCCAAACGCGCCCTTTATGTAGGATTTGATTAGATTGGATTTGATTTATCTTGCATCTTTATCATTTCAATTGTTTATTTAAACCCCTAGTTAGATTTTTAAACACCCCCCCCAAAAAAAAAAAAAAAAAAACCCTTGTTAGAGGAATTGTGATCATAATGAAGGATCAATAAAAATGCTCCTGTAACTTTCTTCATATATATATATATGAGTTTGGCTTGAGTCTTGCTTCACATGATTTTTTTTCCCTTGTGCTAGCCCAACTGCTTATACTCCAGATTATAATCATGGGCCTTATGTTGGGTTTGGACATATGGTAAACAAAAGGACCAGGAATAGGGTCTAAATTTGGGCCTGAGCTAGAACTCAAGCATAGTAGAGTGGACCTCGGGTGGTTTTGGCCGACCAAAGCCTGGCCCATTGATAGCCTGAAACTAACTGTGACACAACAGACCTTTAGTGCGGAAGATGCCGTAGTCTTGGTGATCTGTTGTTCGATTCCTTGACAGATTCAAACCAAAATTTAGCTTCAGCTCCCTAGCCATGAACCACTAAATTTATTGACTAAAACCCTTTAAAATGATTTCTCCTGGACCATTGGGTCTAAGAGGATGACCAGATCAGACTCAATGTAAGAGGTCAAATAACACCACAAATGATTAGTAGGACACCACAATAAGAAGAGAGCCTTTTAGGGTATTTTAGTCATTTAATTATGAGGTTTTAGTCAAAGTCAAAAATTCAAATATAGCAAAATTCAGAAGAGTTTGTTCAACTTAGTAAAAGTAAGTTTCAAAACCTTTTGCAAGGGATCCACTTATATACATATAAAGAGAAGAGAAAGTGGTCATTAATTAATCTGAACCGATCAAAACCAATACGAGGAGGATTACTTTTTTAATCAAATCAGACTCAGCATGGGGAGTTTAAACCGTACGGATCGAGAGGGAAAATCACATGCTTAAAGTAGGCTTTGATCAATGAAATGATGTGCCCAAGATCACAATATGTCATGATTTTACACTGAGTTATGATTTTATCCTCAACACAAGAGTATAGAAGCTTGAAATTGATGGGAGTGTTCCTTGAAAATTGGAGCATTTCTTCTTGTTCTTCTTCTTCTTCTTCTTCTTCTTCTTCTTTATTATTATTAATTATTATTGGGTGAGGGAGGGGGAACAAAGACCAAACCAAAATGCTGAAATTTCGTTTGGATTGACTTGGTACATATTTATGGATTTTATTTCCCTTTTCTTCTTGAAACGTCAAAACCATACGTCACTACTGGCAAAGCAATGCATGGGTCTTCCTTTTTGTGATTTATAGGAGAAGCTATCTGCTATAAAAATCAACTGTATTTTACTTGTTCTGTTTATTTTTCAGGGGCACTAACCAGACCGTTTCAAATGGAAAATAACTATACTAGCAAACCACTCGACTTCTAGCTTCTAGTTCTAGTAGAGAAGAAATGGTTTCAAATTTAGATGATGACCTGGGAATTTGGTCATTACCCGATTCAATGTATTCCTACTTTTAATGGCAATTGTGAATAGAATAATTTTGAAAAGTGGCACATCAGTACATCCTAAATTGAAGAAACAATTATTTTCTTCTCTTCCAATTTTATGTCTCTTCTTTTTCCTACTTTCTCTTAAATTTTGTCTCATAAACTAGAGTAACTACTCCGATTCAAAATTTGGAAAATGAAAAATCTAATAAACCTTTTGACCTGTGTTGGGAATTTGTATATATCAGCGAATTGCAGTCACAACTCTAGTCTCCTCCTATTGATCGGGAGCTAGCTTACTATTTCACTTATTCTGTACTCGAATAATGGAGTATATCTACTAATCATTTTAAGACTTGTCTAAATCCAAAGAAGAGTAATTGAAATTTCTAAGGTTCTAGAAAGCTACTAGAAATTACAGGAAAGAAAAAGAAATTAGAGCCCAAAACTTTGACATGAGGCATGCTACTCGCACAATAAGATTTTTCAAAGACTTCAAAACATCATCCAGCTGTGGACATGTGATGAAAGTGTCACGCTCCAAACCCAGTCCATTCAGTTTGGCAATTGAACCGGATCCGGAGTGTGACTCAGTCACACTTTACACTTTCTCTTGAATCACTTCATTATTCTCGCTTGCTTTTACGTACTCATTTTAGTTCATTTTTTTCTTCTTTCTTTCTTTTCATGTTGAAACATTATACTTTTTCATTTCCATATATTCTCATCATATTTATTACAGCGGAATTATTTAGATTGCATTCCCATATATATCACTGATGCAACCAAATTGCATACATTCATTTACATATCTAAATCACTTTGGGTGCCATTTCACCCATATCAATCAATGGAAGATTCAAACTAATAGACGGTCTAATCCATACAAAATAATCTATAATCAAGTGTATTCATCATATAGACTATGAAAATAAAGTTTTGAGCAATACCATGTCGCACCACTCGTGAATCCTTCTCAAACCAATGTTCACTCTACATTTGAAAAATATTGTGGAATGGTGAATCCATGGCTCGTAAGCAATTATACAAAATATACAATACAATGAGGAGGGTCAAACATGTCATAGCACGAAAGTTTATAAAACGTGTAATTCAGAACAATGTAACACTTATACATAAATCTTTTGAAACATGCATTTCTAAACAATTTCATTTTTCAAAACATGATTCGAAAGTTGATAATTCGGTTCACTAAGTCCACTTTTAAAACATTTGTTTGAAACACATACGGAGATTTACATACTTTTCAAACACTAGTTCAAAAAACTTTTCAGAATTTTTTATACTTTCTAAACACTACTTCCAAAGCACATGGGAAAGTTTTTACACTGTTCAAAACATAATTTGAATCACATTCGAAATTCTTAACACTTTTCAAAACACTATTCAAAACACTTTCACATGTTACCCCATCATGGGTTTCATCATTTTCCCCTAATGGAAGGGTCCACTTGATCTTGTTTTATCCCCAATATGAGGGTCCAGATCATTGTTTATCCCCAAGAGAATGGTCCAAATCTCATGTTTAACCCCCATGAATAGGGTCTAGATCTTGTTTGTTCCTCAAGAGGAGGGTCCAGACCTCATGTTTAACCCCCATGAGTAGGATATAAATATTGTTTAACCCCCAAGAGTATGGTCCAAATCTCATGTTGAACCCTTATGAGTAGAGTCCAAAATACTTCTCACAATCTACCATGTGAGGGGGTCCATTGTTCTCTTTTCCAAAATACAATTGATTTGGATTTTCAAATAAATGTTTTTTATAAATCACTTCTTATACTTCTCCAAAACTTTCAAAACTAAACACTTTCAGTGAAGAAACCGGTTCCGAAGTCTCCAAAATATGCAATTCGATAACTTTTCAAAACTACACACTTCAGTATGAAAAACCAATTCGGAACAGTTGAATTCTTTTCGATGCTTTTCAAAAATAGAAATGATCTATGAGACATAAGATATGTCATGATGGAAATGTAGTTAAAGGTTTTAAGTTAAAAACGAAGTCACAAGATTCTCAATTCACTGATTTATTTAACCCATTTAAGGTACACATTTAAATGCTCTTTTAGGCCTGAAGATCCCTAAGTGGGTTTGTCCTTGCGATCCTCACATACCCTGTTGTTGAATCACATCAATAAGTGAATGGGCACTAGTTGCCTAGCTATTTATTATGTATGACCCCAGAAACCCCTATATGGGTTATTTATACATAGCTCCGGAGACCCTTTATGTGGGTTATCTTTCTTGGGCTCAGAGACTCATTTTGGGTTGGCCTTTATGGCCCTCAAGTACCCAATCACTAGGTTACATCAATATGTGAAGATGGCCTTCTTGGACCAATATATGTATGCCTAGTCACCGGGCTTTATAAACGCTGTCATTAAGTATCCAATCATCAGGTCACATTAATAGGAGAAGACGACACTAGTTTGTCCATTGGCCATTCGTGGCAAGAGGTCCATTGTGGATAATTTATACATTTTCAGATTTGTTGGAGACTCTACACGGATTACATGATTTGGATTTTTTGGAGACCACACATTGGTAATTTGGATTTGATTTTGGACTTATTGGGAACCCTTCATGAGTTTATTTACATTTGGTTTCAGTATTTGAAGGAGACCCTCATTGGTTAGCATATGGCATGTGGTACATTTCAAATGACATACAACATGTAGCATATGCATGGTTTGGTTTTGGTTCGCTTTAGACATTCATATGGTTATCTCGTAACATTATCATACTTTGAATCATAGTAATGATACATTTATAGCGTATTTGATTCACTTGCATACACACTTTAATTCCTAACTCTATCTTGATTCATCATATTTGTTATAATGTTTAATTTGACCTCCTTTATGTTGTATAAACTATGTAACCTTCATTGAGCCCACCAATTCTACCCCCAATTGACACCACGGAGGAGGACATGTATCTTAAAGGCTGCTTGGGATGCGGATGAGGATGTTGGATTGGGCGTTCGGGTCCAATGTTCTACCATTTTGTTTATGCTTTAGTTGGACTTTAGACTAAGATAAACACATTATATTTTATTTGGGATTTGTATTATTGGCTCGTATTAGCCTTTACTTAGATATGGAGTTGTATTTACCTTGGATTTAGTAGAGACTTAGTTATGGTGTATTTCCACTGCTTAATTTTGGATTATTGATATTATTTATTCCACTACAATTAACATGATTAAAGGAAAATGAATAAGTAATTTGCTTCTTTAGATGAATACGAATGCTTTGTATGCATTATTAGTATTTTCCCACTGCGATAATTGTATGGATAAATGGACTTAAATGGATGAAAAGAAAATTGATCAAATTTACTTGGAAAGTGACAAGAGGACAAGTGTCACACTTAAAAAATGGGATCTCCCTACGATAAGATACAGATTTGAAGTGTGTCATCCAGTGTCATGGCTTCGGATTCGGGCTCGAACCGCAGCACATGGATTTGGGTTGTGACAACGTTGGTATCAGAACCATAGGTTTATAGATTCTATAGGCAATATGAGCTATGTTGGAGTTAAGGATTGAATTGTTGGATAAGTCATTAAAAGAAATTGAGGATTGATTGATTATTCATGCTTGATGTTTAAAATAAGTGGAATTCAAGTCCTTTAGGAATAAGTTTATCATTGATGGATATGAGGTTTTGAGTCTATTTCTTGTATAAATTTTAGGAGAAAGAGATGCCTTGCGAAGGTGCACTCGATCAGCACCTACTACTTTGCAACTGGATGGTGATGTCCTAACTGGAGTATTAAACTATGTATTGACTATTTTTTTACACTATTAGGGAAGACCAAGTTAGTAAAGTTTGTGTGTAGATCATTCGTATTTAGAGTTGGGGATAAAGAATTACCGACAGATCTGATTTTGCTTGACATAGAAGACTTTGATGTGATATTGGGATTAGATTGGTTGGCAGCACACCATGACACTGTGCATTATTACTCGAAGGAGGTAGTATTCCACATACATGGTAAGCTTGAGTTCTCATTTCAAGGAGTGAAGCACGACTCTTTTTCAAGTGTGATCTCCACGATTCAAGCAGGCAGACTTCTTCGAAAAGGTTTCCAAGGCTATTTAGCTTATGTGATTGATGGATGGGCTAAAAAAAAGAAGATTGAAGACATCCCAATCATTAGGGACTTTGTTGATGTATTTCTAGATGATCTCCCTTGCTTACCTCCAGACCGGGAAATTAAGTGTGTGATTGACCTAGTCCCTAGTATCACACATGTTTCTATAGCCCCTTAGTGAATGGCATTGACTAAATTGAAGGAGATTAAGGTGTAGCTTCAAGAGTTTCTTGAGAATGGCTTTATTCACCCAAGTGTGTCACCTTGGGGTGCACCAGTACTCTTCGTTAAGAAGAAAGATAGTTCAATGAGATTATGTATCAACTATCAACAATTGAACCAATTGACAGTGAGAAACAAGTACATGTTGCCGAGAATTGATGACTTATTTGATTAGTTAAAAGACACCAAGGTCATTTTGAAGATTGACCTTAGATTGGTTTACCATCAACTCCGAATCAAGAAAGAAGACATACCAAATAGTACTTTTCATACTAGATATAAACACTATGAGTTCTTGGTTATGTTTTTCGACTTGACGAATACCCCTACTATTTTTATGGACTTAATGAACTGCGTGTTCATACCCCACTTAAATAGATTTATGATTGTCTTCATTGATAACATACTCGTATACTCCTAGAGTCTAGAAGAGCATGAGAAGCATTTGAAGATTACATTACAAATTTTCATGAAAATGAAGGTTTATGCGAAGCTCAACAAGTGTGAGTTCTAGTTAAACCAAGTTATGTTCCTAGGCCATGTGATAACTAAGGATCGGATTTTTTGTAGATCCCAATAAGATAGAGGCTGTGATGAATTGGTTGAGACTGATAAATGTACATGAGGTTTATAGTTTCTTAGGGTTGGCTAGATACTATAAAAGATTTATCGAGGAATTATCAAGCATTACAGGACCTTTGACAAAGTTGAGCTAGAAGAACATATAATTCAAATGGAATTAAGAGTTTGAGAAGAGCTTCCAAGAGGTGAAGGACCAGCTCGTGTTTGCACCAGTTCTTACTCTACCTCGAGATCCAGAGGTTATGTTGTGTATTGTGATGCCTCGAAGAAAGGCTTAGGATGTGTACTTATGCAACAAGGAAAGGTGATTTTATATGTCTTGAGATAACTAAAGCCATATAAACTAAACTATCCCACACACAATCTGGAATTTGTTGTCATTGTGTTCACTTTAAAGATTTGTAAACATCATCTCTATGGTGAGACATGTAAGATCTACACTGGCCATAAGAGTCTAAATTCATACTCTTGTAAAAGGAGTTAAATCTTAGGCAAAGGTGATGGATGAAGTTGATCAATGACTATGATTGTACAATTCATTACCATCCTGATAAGGTGAACATCGTGGCTGATCCGTTGAGCAAAAAATCTTTAAGTTCTTTAGCCTGCTTGATTGTAGGAAGAACGTCTCTTTTTGAGAGGCTAAAAGAATTGAATATGGACCTTCACGTGAATGAGTTGAGCATACTTCTTTCACACCTTAGAGTGTATACCACTATTCTTGATATAGTGAAAATCACTCAAAAGGTTGACCCCTAGCTCATAAAGATCATGGATGAATTGAGAAGTAGTGCTAGGATAGACGTTTTGCTTCATGAAGATGGTGCATTGAGATTCGGCTACCATTTATGTGTTCTGTGGACATCGACCGTTCAAGCAGGGGTTTGAATTCTCCTACCAACCCGTGGCTTCCGGGACTCACTCTTCGGCACTTGATGTCAGTGCGTGAAAGGTCGCTAACCCTCTTATGAGAAGAGTTAGGCATTTTTAGTAGTCACCACCAACTCGGGGTTTAACCGACGGAGTTGAACATTGGTTCTCCTCTTCGGAGAAGAGAAGAAAAAGTGTAGACCCGAAGGTCTAGGGGTTTAACTCCTAGTACTGGTCTGAGTTCCTAAGATTTAGGTAAGTTGTTTGGTTGCACTTGGGGAAGGTGTTAGGCACCCCAAATACCTGCCCTTTTAGAGCATCTTCTCTTATTCATATGAGTTTTTAATTCTATGTCCATGTCCATGCTTTGTTAATTGTGAATTGAGGTGTTCAAACCTTAAGGTTAATTGAAGGCTTGCTGAATTTTTCTCAGGCCTAACACCTCTTTTCACTCTCAACACCTATTTTTTCAACGCCTGAATTTAATTCAGGGTGAAAAACAAGCATTGGATTATGAACAGTCCTTAAACTGCTCTTAATTTTGCCCTATTATATACACAGGAGACCCCTCATGGGTTAGGTCCTTAGAGGGATGATTGACCCCTCTAAATGGCTTGATATTTTCCCTTTTAGGGTTTGGAGTCAACCCAAAAGAAAGGGGGAGAAAAGAAAGAAGATTCATTTTTCTGAGTTACAAGCCTAACGCCTGTTTTTCACCTCAACACTTGTTTTTCCATATGCCTGAATTTTAATTTATGGTGAAAAACAGGCGTTGGAAAATATGATCAAGTGAGCACTTTCGTGCCACTGTTTAGAGTGTTTGGGTGGATCCCAACACAGTGGGTCCCTGAGATATGGAAAGAGGAAGTCTTTTAGGGTTGCACTATACAACCCTATGGGTCCTAATCATGGGCCATGTGGAGATATGATCTCCCAAGTAGGCCAAACAGTCATCTATCGCAGGCTTAACGCTTGTTTTTTGGTTTGATGCCTGTTTATTCAACGTCTGAATTTAAATTCAGGGGAAAACAAGCGTTGGGTGTTAAATCAACCAACTTGGGCATTTGGGCCACCATAGTGGGGCCCAAGGGGGTGGGGTCTCTGCTAGGTCTTGACACTAGCCCTAGGGGGGACTTATACTTAGCTAATTTTTTAAAAAGGAGATTTTTAAGGCCCAAGCCCAATGCCTGAAAGTCACTCCAATGCTAGAATTCTCATTTAATGCCTGTTTGTTAAAAAACAGGCGTTGGGACAGAAATAAGGGCCATGGAGGTGCTGATGCACAACGGTGACTCACAAGGATTAGAAATGCCATGGGACAGGTTTAGAGACAATCAAGGCTCCCTGGGGTGGGTCCCAGATCTCAACACCTGAATGTATCCCTGACGCCTGTTTTCTCAACGCCTGTTTTCTCAACGCCTGTTTTTTAATTCAATAAAAAACAAACGTTAGTTATAGGG
>JAOXJP010229456.1:0-10947 GCA_025762735.1 Platanus orientalis | reverse complement strand
TCCAACTGGTATTCATTATAAGACAATTCAGGGCTCGAAGCACAACTTTCAGCTTGGGCATCTACTCATGCACAATCAAAACCTGTGGCTCACTAACCTTAAGGGCTATCTTTCATATGAAGACTTCAAAGATCAATTTTGCCTTCTTACATTTCTTCTAGTGATCCAGACGAATACAGTAATGTTTTGGGTCTATTTTGACCCACTTACCCAAACTTGATTCTAATTCTGCCAGTTGCATTGCGACTAGAATATTTGGGAGATACAAAAAATTCATAAGTCTTAAAAATATAAGAGCCTTAGGACCCAAAAAAAACATGCTCAGACAGTAAAGGGGTAAAATCCAAAACCAAAATATCTCAAAATAACAAAAATATCTTCATTTTTAAAAAAAAAACCCTAATTCTTCCCCTAAACCCTATACACCCCATTTGGAATATTCCAAGTGAAGGGTAGACACTTAAGGACTACCTCTCCTAGCTTTGCACCCCTCCCCATGGGCTCCACATGCTCCCCCACAAACCTATCACTACATGACATATGGCATGAGGGCCCACCACCTTCACCCTCATCCACACACCCCTCTCCACCTCCATGAAACCTTTTATAAGCCTCTAGAAGAGGCCACCTAAATCTCTTTACCTCCACATATTTCACACCTCCTCATTTCAGCCACACACCTCACCACCTTCTAGAACCCCTCCACACATTTCCACCTCCTCTCCTCCACCAACCACCTCACCCCTTTCACATCCTTCCACCCTAGCCCACCTCCCTTAACCCTTTCCTATATAAACCCCCCAACTCGTTTTTAGAGGAGAAGAGAAGAAACCAAAAGAAAAAAAAGAAAAGAGAGAAATGAAAGGAAAAAAAAGAGAGAAAGAAGAAAGAAAAAGAAAAAGAAAGAAGAACAAGGATCAAACCTCTACAGGTAGGCCCCACTCTCCCCCCTCTGTTAGAGTTTAAAGAACACTACTTCCATGGTGTAATGGACCCACCTCCTCCAAATGATTGAGTGAGACATGAGGGAGACAATCTGTCTCCCCCTTTTGCTTTTTTACTTTTTATTTTTATATGATGCATGTAAAGTAGTTCTTTTCATTTCATTTTTATATGCTAGTGGGGTCAATGACTTACATCAAATGTCACTAACCCCTGTGCCTAACTTCATGTCTAAAATGGACCTCAGAAAGTGGGGAAAGGTTCCAAGAATGGACCCCACTTCCCTCATTAAAATAGTGTGCTGAAGCACTGTTTTATAGAGCCAACCTGTGTGCATGATTTTTTTATCCCATTTAAAAAAAGCTTTCATTGAATCTTTTAGTCCACTGTTAAGTTAATTATCATAGCTGTGTAATGAAGTTTTTTTTTAAGCTCATTCTCTAATTCTAGCTATTTTTAATGTTTTTTTTTAATTTGATATATAGCATGCTATCTAAATTCTAAACTGTGATAGTTGTTCATCTTGTTTGGGCTATAACTCCCTATGCTTAATGAATCTCGGCCTAAAACTTTATATGAAAACTCCCAACTGACCCCTTAACTCCTCTATAAAATTTGAGACCTGTCCAATTTTGGAATTGCAAGATATAGGTTCCATAACCCTGAATTTTCTAAAAAACCAGTGCTGTGTGCATAGTATTTTACATTTTTGAAAAATCCAAAGATGGGCCCCACCCATACTCCAAGGGTTGAGAATTTTTCTAAACCCTCCTAGGGATGTCACTCATCTCCCCCAAAAGGCCCAGGGTCAGTGGACTTCAGAATGTTGCCCAAAAACCCCAGAAACATTCATTGTTTTTCTGGGCAAAATACAGTACGCCTGAACTCCCACTTTGTGAGATATCAGGCGTACCCTGTTCTTTCAGGCGTACCCAGATAGAAAAGTCCTAAAATCACCCTTTACCCCATATTAACTCATGGATAGTCCCACAACTCTTCCAAAATGCCCCAATAAGAGCCCTAGCTGGCTGACATATCAATAAGACCCTAAAAAGGTCTAATTAGGTTAGTACGCCTGATCTCCACCTCTGTGAGAGATTGGGTATATAGGGAATTTAGGCATATTACCCAGAGATCAGGCGTATTGACAGAAATCTAACCAAAATTCTCATTATTTTTATTCACTGCTCAGTGAAAATGAAATGAAATGGTTAGGTCAGAGGAGCCAGCCTAAAAAGGTGGGTAATTGGGGTGCCTAACACCTTCCCCAATTGCAACCAAACACCTTACCTAGAATCCTTGTAAACCAGACCAAAAGAGAGTTAAACCCCTAGGCTCGAGTTCCTAGCCCGGGCCCCAAAAAAGCCTATATCCTCCCTTCCCTTAGAAAGGAGGCAGACACCTAACCCCACCTGTAAAAACCTGAGTTGGTGGCAACTCCGAACAACCCCGAAGTGGGTCATGGATCCTTTTCGCGATATCCACACTTCTTAAAGGTCTTGGCATTGTCACTAAGCTTTCTGAATCCATATTGAATATGACACTTCTTTCCATGATCTTAAACAAAACGAGACTCTTCACATTCCCTTTCCACAACCATGGCAGCTTCAACCACATCAGTAAAAGTGCTCAATCGTAAGGCAGCCATGCGTGAATAGATGCCTGCACGTAAACCTCTATGAAATTTCATAGATTTACTTTCATCATCTTTATATATGTAAGGGGCAAACCTAGCTAACTCCATATATTTGGCCTCGTACTATAAGACCTTTCTATTTCCCTACACTACTTCCATGAACCCCTCACCTTAGCGTCACAAACATTACGTGGAAAGTAGTAGTTATGAACAACTCTAAGGAAAATGCCCCAAGTGAGTTGTTCACCTTCCTCAAGTGGTAAGGTATCTATAGTAGCTCTCCACTAGTGTGCAGTTTCACCTTTTAACATAAATATTGCAAAAGAAGCCTTCTGAACCTCAGTGCAACCAATCACATCAAAGATCTTATCTTATTGTATCTGCCATGCTTCTACTTCTGATGGATCTAAGGAACCTCTAAACTTAGCAAGCCCCATCCTCTTGAACTGCTCCAAAGCACTAGTTCCATGCTCAATATTCCTGTCTCTTGCAACCACTTGGAGTTGCACTACCTCAACTAGTTCCCTGATAGCCCTATATGCTTTGTTTTGGTTTTCAACCTCAGCTTGGTCAGTAGAAATGGGGATCCTACGGGGCAACATCTTTTCCTAAACATAATCAAATAAACTTGATGTCTGACTTCTAAAAAAATTAAATCATCCTCATATATGTTAGACTTTACCAATACTAAATCATATCATATCACTTTCAATTCTAATAAATTTCTAAGATATCATTCTAAAGTTTCCTCTATGTTTTCTGTTCTAATGTTTCTAGACTTCTTTCTAATGTTTTAGATAAGAACTTTCTAGTTTTCTTCTAAGTCTAAAACCTATAGCTCATTCAAAGATGTCTACAGAACTTGAAACCTGGAGTTCTGATACGAACTCTGTCACACCCTGAAACCCACACTAGTAGGGTTATGAATTTTGGCATGTGACATTAAACATTCATTAATTCATTCTTAATCAGTAAATTCCATATAATTTTTTTGCTCATTCTTTTCTTCTATACGCAACGAAATTGCATATCACAAATCATAACCATCCATATGTCATAAATCAGACTGTAATAAAATTTCCATAAACCTGAAAATAATCCATGATCATGTTTTGGCATTCCTATTCACAGAAACTAATAGTCTGACATAAATTAAATCACCATCTAAAAATCAAATATCAAGCTTAAATCAAATTCCATTAACTTATTACATTCCTTTCCAATAAACTGAAAGAAAATATTGAACTAAAATAAAATAAAGTTTCATAGTATCAATCCAATCTTCTAACTCTCCAATCCTACCTGCAAGCACCACTATACAGTTATTTTCTCATCATCTGTGGTGCCAAATTTGAGGTGAACTTGAAAAACTCAATGGGTAACAATAAACTAAGGAATAATAGATCAAGACTTTGCACGAATCAAAATGAAACATATAGTTATATAACTTTTAACAATATATGAAACTGAATAGTTAATCATATAGAAGCATATTATAAACTAAAACAATTTAAAAGACATAACATATAAATGGTCTAAACATAAAACATAGGTGCATATAACTAAACTGAACGAAACTAGATATATAAAACAGATGCATAAGCCAATACATATAACAATTACACCATTTAATCTCCAGTGATAAAAGCCACATGATTCACCAATTTTATCTCTGGTGAGAAGAGACATGATAACCATTTATAATCCCCAATAAAAGAGCCATTCACACCATAAGTCAGGTCTGCTGAGCATCATCAATGTTTTCCCTTTGATGATGAAGGGTGACTTAATATAAAACTATAACAGAAAAATGATCAACAATAACAATGAACAATAACAGTAGCAAAATAAGACATTTAACCATCTATAGCAGAACACAAGCAAACTCATATAGCACTTCAAACCATAGATGCTTGATCCTCCTAAGCACAATACTATAAGACAATCAAATTTTTACAATAATCATGAGGAACATATCACATTCAATTCATAAATCAATCATGTAAACAAATACAGTTCTTGAAAAATAATAGAATAGTCTCTATGATCCTATGGAATAAAATATCAAAACTAGAAGTACTTGTGTTCATTGAAACATAAAAAATTATTTTTAAAATCAATGATTTCAAAACTTAAAACGAACTAAAAATTGTAGTAAAGCAATCATTAACATGTAAAATGTGATTCTAAAACAATATAGAACCTAACAATTTTACAAAATAATTTAGTATTTTATATTTCTAAAAACCATCAAAAACGTGTTTGAAAACTCTATTCTTTACTTTTAAAATCATTTGAAACCAGAGTAATCTTTGAAAAAAAAATTTGGATAAGTTCTAAGAACCTAGGGAAATAAAAAATGAAGTTAGTTTAGTGTCCCCTACTTCTTGGTTGATGCAAAATTCGTTCCTAGCTTTGCTCTTCAGAAAACCTATGTTTTTCTTCTATTTTCACTCTCTCATTTTCTTCATTTTCCCTCTTTCTCTTGCTATAGATCTCCTCCTTAGGGTTTGTGGGGCTCTTTAGATCGAAACATGTCCAATATATAGGCCCAAAGAGGTTCCACACACATTAGGAGACTTTTTAATTCGAAAAACCCTTAAAAATTGGGTTTTAGAAACACTCATCGTGCTAGGCGATCGATTGGGGGGTACCTGATCGATCAGGCCTCCCTCATTCGATCGATTGGGGCCTGAGCCTGTTTTCAAATTTTTTTTTACCCTCTCACTCTTTTGCTGATAACTTTGTCGTTTGGGGTCCATTTCGCTTATCGTTTATTTTGCTAGACTCTAGACTTCTACATCTATCATTTAGTATAAGTTTTAATCATAAGTTCTTTCTATAATTCCATTGGCAACTCTATAAAGTTGTATTAATGTTCAAGTCAAAATATGTACATTTAAGTGATCTTATGTGTGTACAAAACTTATGTAACATGTATAAGCATTCTAAGTGTGAGACGTGTACAGTAATATGCGTGTCATGGAGTGGGGTGTTACAACTTACCAATCATATTCTCTAAAGGGAATGTCCATGGAGTCCAATAGTCTCACGACGATGTGCTGGTGGTTACCTTTGTGCTTGCCAATAACAAAACTCATAGTGTGTTAATTGATAGCGGGAGCTCAACTGACATTTTGTACCTACCTCCCTATGAATAGATGGGGCTTGGGAAAAAAGATAAGTTGTGATTAGTAAAATCGCCTCTGGTTGGTTTCACACGAGACAAAATCTTTCCTCTTGGATATATTGCTTTCCCCATCACTACTATAGTTGAACCCCAAAAAACCACCAAGGTAGTCGACTTCTTGGTAGTGGATTGCTCCTCGGCTTTTCATGCCATCCTGAGCCAACCTGCCTTACCACCTGCTAGTGTGGGGGGATTAGGCCACGGCCCGAGTGCTATGTGGCTTCTTTGAAAGGCGTTCAACCAAAAGATGTCCCCACCGAATGAGAGGTTAGACTAAAGGAGAATGAAAACCAACCAAACTACCCTCACCTTAGGAGATATCACCCTGAGTTCCTTTGTAATTCAGTTAGCTATATTTCTTTCTTTTCTATAAAAATGTTATTTTCTCTATTGCACTATGTTTTTGTAGTCCCAACCAAAAACAACGGTTCCAAATTTAGATTAACCCTAGCTAAGAACATGAATTATCTACTTGCTCGCTACATAAGAGGACGGAGGAGCTTCCACCTGTTTGGACATACGAGTCGACCACGACAAGCACCCTTGTGGATTGATCTACTAACTTGTTGGCTACAACTACAATCTAAAAAGGTCACAAGATTGACTCAACCCCAAAGGAGACTACTCAAGCTAAATTGGCCCAGGTCATAAGATTGATATGACTTCAAAATAAACCACTTAGATTGAACTGGCCCAGGTCACTGTAACACCAAATTTTGTTGCTCTTGGAGGAACAATAAATATTGATTATACAAATTACCCAGCCTTTAAAGGGTTGGTTTATTATTTTAAGTCGGGGAACTATTACTCCAAGTCTCTTAAGGGACTTTTTAATTACATCCGTTTAGCACAACCAACCTCTAATTATCTTCAAGTTACACAGATCACAACATGAACAAAGTTGCATAAAGAATAAAGGAAATAGAAGAGGATTTGATGAAACTTTGACTTTATTGATATGAATATAATTTTACAAGCTTGCTTCAAACACAATCTGAATTTTACACCTTATCTAGCCATGGGCTTCTTCAAGGTTTAAGTTTCTATAGTATCTTCTTCAAAGGGTTGTGCAGAGGTGTGGACATCGGCCAGCTCATTTCTGGTGTCTGGACCCTTTCGGGTCACTGCTCGAGGTAGGATACTCGCTTTTGTGTTTCTTTGTGGCTTTCGGGTGCCAAATCCCCTTCTTGTGCGATGGGTTTAGTGCTTTTGTCTAGAGTCGCCACCAACTCGGGGTTAATCGATGGAGTTAGACATCGGTTTTCTTCTTTAAAGAAGAAAAGAAATCTAGACTTGAAAGTCGAGGGTTTAACTCCTAGTACTGTTCTGAGTTCCTAAGATTTAGGGTAAGTTGTTTGGTTGCACATGGGGAAGGTGTTAGGCACCCCAAATACTCGCCTTTTTAGGGCGACTTCTCCCATTCATATGAGTTTTAATTCTATGTCTATGTCCATGCTTTGTTAAGTGTAAATTATATGTCTAAACTTCATTTAGTTTGAATTAAAGGTTAGCTGAATTTTTCTTAGGCCTAACACCTATTTTTGCTCTCAATGCCTATTTTTCCAACGCCTGAATTTAATTCAGAGTGAAAAATAGGAGTTGGCTTATGAACAGTCCATAAAATGTTCTTAAGTTTGTCTTATCCTAGATGTAGGAGACCCCTCATGGGTTAGGTCTTTAGAGGGATGATGGACACCTCTAAATGGCTTGTTGATTAACTTCTTAGGGTTAGATGTTAACCCTAAAAGAAAGGAAGAAAATGGAAGAAATTAATTTTTCTGGTTTATAGGCTTAATGCTTGTTTTTCCAACGCTTGAATGTTAATTCAAGGTGAAAAATAGGCGTTGGGGAATCTGATCAGATTAACACCTTTATGTAATCTTTTAAGGGGGTCTAGTGGGTCCCAACCCTGTGAGACTCGTGTTTGAGGAAGGGAAAATCTTCTAGGGTCACATTGTGCAACCCTAGAGGTCCTAGGTATAGGCCATGTAGAGATATGATCTCCTAAAGTGGGCGATGCAGTCATTTGTCACAAGCCTAACGCCTATTTGTTCAACACTTGAATTTTAATTCAGGGGAAAAACAAGCATTAGGTGCTAAACCAGCAACCAACTTGGGTTTTTTAGGCCACTATAGTGGGGCCTAAAGGAGTAGGGTCTCCCTTGGGTTCAGACACTAATCCTAGGGTTGACTTACACTTACACAAATTTTGAAAATTATGATTTTTAAGGCCTAGGCTTAATGCCTGAAAGTCATCCCAATGCCTTTTTTTAAAAACATGCATTGAGATAGAAATAAGGGCGCACAGAGGTGCATATGCACAGGGGTGACTCTTAGATGTCAGAAATGCCTTGGGACAGGGTTGGAGAAGAATCAAGGCTCCTTGGGGGTGGGTCCCAGATCTCAATGCTTATTTTTTTATCCTGATGCCTATTTTTTAATTCACTAAAAAATAGACGTTAGTTACTAGGAGAAAATCCAATAGTAGGATTTCTCGATTATGGAGCCCTTAGGGGTTTGTGAAAATTCTAAAATTAAGCATGCTAGCAGGGGAGATATATATGAACATCGTAGAAAAAATTTAACTTCAAATCATGCATAGAAAATTCAAACTAAAATAAGCAAATATTCATTGAAACTAGGTCTCAAAAGACCCATTTTTTGGGGTCTGTTTGGGGGGCCATCTCGAAGCCTTCCACAACTCCTAAATTCATGAAATTAAATACACAACATTATACATGTGTCTAGTCTAACATAGTAAAATTTGGGCTTAAGAAACCCTCTACAAAAATCATACAAAAGTCAACACTAAAATTGGCTAAAAATAAGAGCAAGTAGAGGCCATTGAGCCTCTACTATGTACCCAAATTAGAGCAGTGCTCTAACATGAAATGGACAGCACAACATCATGCTATTTGACATATAATGAAGAGGGGAAAGTGAATTGTACATGGGTTTAGGCTTACCTTGCCTTGGGGTTGAAGGATTTTGTACAATTCTTCTTCTTCCTCCTCTTTTTCTCTTAGGGATTTAGGGTTTTTGTTGCTAACCCACCCTTGAATGAATTTGGGTTGATGAAATGGAGGGTTGAGAAATGGAGGATTGAGATGGAGGATAAGGATTGCTAGATGGAAGGCTAGGATGATGTCTATCCTAATCTAGGTGGAGAGCTAGGATTAAATCTAGGTGAAGGGCTAGGATTAAATCTAGGCTAAAGGGCATAGATGGGTGACTTGGTTGCATAGAGGGATAGATTAGGTTTTGGTTTGTTGAGTGAATGGTGAGATGAGGGGTGTCCTATTGAGGGTGGATGGAGAGAGAGATGTGGGTGACATGGGCGATGCCTTTCAGCAAAATCTCATTGGTTTCAAATCTAAAGGGGGATGCATGGGATGCCTAATGGAGGGCTATGAGAGACTCTATAGGGATTTGAAATTCAAGATTCCCATCCAAGGGTAGTGAGTGAGAGAGAGAATGGAAAGATTCCAATATAAAGGATTCCAAAAATGGCTAAAAGATGAGGATGCATTTAATGTAAAATGTCTCATCTTTTAGCTCATTTTGAATAATATTTGTTTTCTGATTTTTCGAACCCTCTCTATGTTGTTACTCCTAGCGAGCTCTCGAGCTCAGAAGTTGGCCTAGTTAGTGTCAATTTTAGAAGTCACAGATGCTCCGGTCACACTGGTCTAGTCAGTACCAAATTACGAAAAGGGTAAGGGGTAAAATCAGGGTTTTTTTACTAAAAAAGCTCTCAGATGTAATATGAGTGGAAAAGATGGTAAAATTGATCTGAAGGTGGCTTAGGGATAGATGACCCCAGGTTCATGTGATTCACAGCTTTTGACTACGTGAGATTACTGTACCCGAGTAAGAAATTAGGTCAAAAACCATTTTTCGAGTGATTCAACAGAATTGGACAGAGAATGCTACTGGTTTTTTTGTAAAATGCCGCCTTGGGCTGTATCTGGGGGATTTGAAGCTTGAGGAGTCTCGGAGCTATAAGAGCTGATAGACTAGTCATTGGGTCCCAAGGCAGCTATCGAGGGTTTTTCGAAGCAAAGTTGTTTGAATAAATTGGGTTTCTCTAGTTGCTTAAAGCCGAGTGAAATTAAATGACTAGATATTTCTTGAACCAAGATTTTGTGAAATGCTTTATCGAGAGTAGTGGTAAAACTGAGAAAATGGCTATGACCTTGCCGTATTATGAGTTTAAAAGAATTTTTAAGGGCATTCCGCTTGCCAAATACAGACACAACACACTTTTTTTGAGTTTGGGCAAAAATGACTGCTTGGGTCATGGATTTTCTGCAAATTAGTGTGGATCTGATAGTCTCGAGGCTCTGAATTTATAGTGGTGTAGCCATTAACTATTTGAATTTTTGATTTCAGATGCACTCCCGAGAGTCGGTTGAGCACCTAATTTTTAGATCTAATTCATCGCGCTTTTTGGAGTATTTGAGAGAATCTTGGTAGATAGATTTTGTGAAAGTCCTTACTCCTTAGACAGCTTTCCGAAGGCCTCAAAATTCTGAAGAAATGGGTGTGACTGATCTTGATTTGGAGGTCTGGAGAATATTTTGGCTCTATAAGAGCAAAAAGTGGGAAATGAGCCTTTTGACCTTTTGAGGAAGATTTGAGATTTCTCAGAGGTTCAAGACCTTGAAATTCTCTTCTCAGACTTGGAGACTTGAATCTAAGGCCAAGGCCGAGATATAGTTACTGACTTTTATGGATTCAGAGATCGGATGAATCTCTGAGAGCTTCTGTAAGGGTCATTTCTTGGTCAGGGTTACCATAGATTAAGAGATTGGCTGTTATCGTTCTTGAGCAGTGTTTGGTCTGTGATGAGTTCCTTAGAGTAAGGAGATTCAGGGATGCATAGGATCTGAAATTACACCATTTAGACCACATGAGAGGTTCCAGGGATCCTTTGAGGGTCTAAGGGTAGATTCTCTAAGTGAAAAGGGTAAAATGGTAATATTTTACCCACGGGTCGAAAAATATGAAAATGTGAATTCTTTGCCTGTGATGCTTCATGACAAGAAGGCTTATGTAGGCAAAAAAATTCAGTGATCTGGACGACAAATAGTGAGTATTGAGCCTTTGAAGGTAAAAGGGTAAAATGATAATTTTTTCATCTGTGATGCTTTACAGGAGAAAGGCTTACAGGAGGTGG
>JAOXJP010229455.1:0-10947 GCA_025762735.1 Platanus orientalis | reverse complement strand
ACGCTGATGTGCCCTCCCCCTGACAGGGTGCAGAGAGGAGCATCAGATAAGAGGAGCGGATACAATCCTCTCTCGTTGACCTTGTGTTGGTCTGATTCAAGGTGGTGCTTTTTAGTGGACGTAGGAAACCGGTGCCAAGTCAAGGTAGGGTATGGGGTGTAAAGATGTCCAATCTGATTTAAAAAATAAAAGAAGAATAAAGGACCCCACATGTATAGCTCCTCATTGAACCAATTCAGTCAATAATATCCGTGAACTTAGGAGACGCTGGTTATTCATCTTAAAAAAGAAAAAACTACGAAGATGCTGATCAATACAACGTAGGGCTCATTCTCATTCAGTCAAACTCACAAAAAAATCATTTCCCTTTCGCAATGACCCGCAGTACAAATTCTCTTTGAAGATCTGATATGTTTTAGGTAGTCCACCAATTGAATGATCTACTGCAGAACGAATTCTCTTTGTAGATTGGATAGGTCCCTTAAGACGGTGTTTGATTTCCTCCTGAAGTGAAATCACTTCATTGTAATTTCCTATGGCATTTGAAGCCATAAGAAGATAGTTCAGAAAGGAATCATTTAGATTTATATCGATTTGTTAACTAAAATTAGGACTGAAGTCTTCTTAGGTTTTATAAAATGAAATGACTCATGTTATCATTCATATTTTAATGATGAATGATTATCAATCCATTTTCGTTGGGACTCTCATACATTTAGGTAAGATGGAAAACCAAAATGAAATTATTTCATTCCAACTAAAAACCAAACGCAGGGTTAATGAAATGGAATTGTAAGACGAAGTTCAAACAGTTCTCTATAACGGGTTCTACATGGAGACATCTTTTCTTAAATTCTTTTGAAAATTATTGGACAGCTTAAAGACCCAATTGTTTGGCTTGAACAATGGGATTCTATATCCATTTGGTAGCAGCCTATGGATTTGAGACACTTCGGAGACCAACACTAAAGGTCAATTTTTTGCAGGGGTTTATAACATGATTTTTATCATAGAACCTCTAATTTCAGGAGTAGAAAGGAACTCCTGCAAGAAGGCAATACATCCTCTCTTGCCACTAACAAGAGTCGTTTACGGTATCCCACATGGGTTGGCCGCAGAAAGCAAACCTGATTAAATCCATAAATCTACGCTTTGGAGGTGATAACATAGATTGTGAATAAGGCTGCGTTTGGCAGCCACCGGTAATGCAATCATTTCATTTGAGTTTCCCAGGCTTTTGTAGCCACAATGGGATGGTTTTGCAATGAAACCATTCAGATTTGCACCGACTTGTGCCTGATAACATTAATCATTTCATTTTATAGAAAAACCTGAAATGACTTCATTTCTAATTGTAGTTAACAAATCAGTATAAATTTGAATTAGTTCATTACAAATCATCACCTCATGGCTATAAATGCCTTGGGAAACTCAAATGAAATTATTACATTTCAGGTGACTGCCAAACAGGCTATAAGTTAATTAAAAATTAAAATATATATGTAGAATTAAATTATTATAGTATATATTAATTTGTATAATTACTATTTTATAAGGTTAACAGCCCATCGACTATTAAGTTTGGGTGAGCCAAAACTCTGCCCGAAGCCTATTGTTTATGGTCAAGTTCTGGCTTGGATCGAGGAAGAGCTAAGCTATTATATTTCAGGCGGAGCTTGGGCCAACCTCCGCTAGCCCATCCTGGCCTGAATTGCAGCCCTAAAGAGAAAGAACCTAGTAGTGGGATATATCTTGAAATCTTGGATAAATACCCCATGTTCAGCAACCTCAAGCAGTCTGTGTAAGATGTGGAAATTAGGGGGGGGGTACGCCTATTTAGAGCGAATATTCAGCCTCCAGTTCCAGCTGAAGAATAATATTGCTGTGGAACAATATAGAGAAAGATTGCACTTTGCAGAAAATAAATAGCCAAATTTCGGACCAGGGGCAATTCTATAATTTTGGCAGAATTTGGTAAAATTACCAAAATACCCCTAGAACATATCAGAAAATTTAAGGCAAGTTCTACACTACAAAATTCTCTTTCATTCAAAATTTCAGCTAATTTGGACTTGATTTGATTAGTCAAATCTTAAAAGACTCAATCTAGGTATACTTTTCTCCAAAAACCTAAAACTAGCATTTGAAATTTCTCTAATTAAACCGAGAAAATCAAGGGGTTTTGAAGGGGCTTTGAGGTCTTTCACAAAACTATGTAAGGTGAACAACACGCCTCAAAGAATTGGAAGAAATAGAGTCTCTAAGGTAGGGCTATTTTCAGTGTCAAGAAACCTAGAAAGATTTAGGTTAAACTTTATGATATTCAACTAAAAAGAAAGAATAAGGCAGAAGTTTAACAATGGATTTTTTTAGAAGACAATACCAAATTAAAAGAGGAGTCTAATGAGGTAAAAAACCTACAAAAAAAGTGCAAAAATACCTGGTATTAAGGCCCACAATTTGACCCTTTTGTAGCTAAAAAAAATTCAGTCGAGCACTTGATTCTTTGAGAACCCACCAGTCCAATCATATGGGCTGTTGAGACTGTACAGCAGCAACTAAGAGAAGAAAAGAATAGAGAAAAGAAAGAAATATAGGGAAGAAGGAGAAGAAAGAAGAGGACTGTAGAGGGTGTTGTTCGTGAGCTCGGGAGAAGGGAGAGAAGAAAGAGATGGAGAGAAACACAATAAGAGAGAAAGGGAAAGAGAGGCTACCACTCGTGGAAACCAAACCACAAATTTTATTTCAAAAGAAAAATATTCTCCCCTTACATCAATCGACCACACCCTCTTATAGACCTAACTAATAGTAGTTTCTAAAATTAGAAACTAAGACACATATTAAAAGATATTTCTAAATACTTAAAACTTCCTAAAACTTAAAACTCTTGAGGCTATTGACCAGCCACCAAGGGACCCACTTTGACCAAAGAAAAAGATAAAAAAAACACCCTCATAATATTCCCTACATTACCCCTAGCCCTTAGGCCTTATTACAAAAATATCCCTATGACAAAATTACATAAAACCATGGCACTATTGGCTTTATTACATAGAATAAACCCATAAAAAAATGTACCCTTACGGCAAGAACTTCTTAGGCCCATTTTTATTGGGCTTAGGCTTCCATAATGGATACCTTCGGTCCAACCATGCTACATGATGTTGCATCAATCCCCCCCCCCTCCCTTTCTCTTAAAAAAACTCAACTCCATTGAGTTTGAGGGTGTTCCTAGAATGACTATGCCACCATAAGGCACTCGCTGCAAAGGAAAAGATCCAGCAGTCTTCTTGAGCTTCAATGGAGTAGAGTCTTTGCTAGGAACCATCTTCATCTCTTTATTATTGTGCTTCAAAACATAGGTATTATTGTACCACAATGTTGAGCCTTTTTATCAAACAACCACGGTCTTCCCAATAGTGTGTGACACACTTTAAGTGGAAGAATATCACATTGTACCTTGTCCACAAACCCTCCAATTGAATATGTGAACAAACATCTCTCTTGTACCTTCAAGCTTGTATTGTTGACCTAGGAAACTTTGTAGGGACTTGGATGTGCCTCAGATTTTAATTCTCACTTCTTCACAATATCTTCAGACACCACATTAGTGCAGCTACCTCCATCAATGGCCATAGAACAAACTTGGCCATTACAATGAACTTGGGTCTGTAATATGTTGTTCCAAAGCCAATCTTCTTTCTTTTTGGCATGAGTGGAAAGAAGAAGGCGAAGTACATATATAGGTTGGTCTTCATTTGATTCACTACCATCATCTTCATTATCATAGACTAGTCAGGGATGTACATTTCTTCAAGATCCTACTTATTTCATAAACCCACTACACAATTAGGGCATTGGGCTCTTAGATGTCCATAACCCTTACAATTAAAACACAGATCTCCCTAGGTTTGGATGTTGAATTTTCCATGCTTCGGGATCTAGAAGGAGAAAATGGGCAAGCAAGCCTAAAAGAGGCTAAAGTCATACCATTGGATAGAGGCTTGCTAGTTGTCAGAAGATCCACTACCCACCACCACACTTTTTGAGGCACTTTCTATGAAGGGCTTCTTATAAGAAAGGTGCTTCATATTGTCTTCTATTTGTCTAGCATCATCCACTAAAAAATAATAATAGTAACACAAACCTACGATATCTAAGAATATAGTAGGC
Organism: Platanus orientalis; assembly: GCA_025762735.1. Lineage (NCBI taxonomy): Eukaryota > Viridiplantae > Streptophyta > Magnoliopsida > Proteales > Platanaceae > Platanus > Platanus orientalis. The sequence goes on along the minus strand of JAOXJP010229455.1, from coordinate 6,774 downwards.
CCTACCTATATAAGAAAGGTGCTTCATATTGTCTTCTATTTGTATGGCATCATCCACTAACAAATAATAATAGTAACACAGACTTGCGATATCTGAGAATGTAGTAGGCCCTACCTATACATGGCCATTAGAATCTCATCATTCCATCTGAATCTTGCCCGGGTAGCTAAGTGTTGGAATTAGTTGGTGTATTCCTCCACATTTAAAGTCCCTTGCTTAAGTTGATTCGATTGGATGTGAGATCGTTGCTTGTAGTCCCGAGGTGCAAACCATTTCTTCATGGTTGCCTTCATCTCACTCCATGTACTGATTTCCCCAGAGCCCAACTTGGAAAAACTCTTCTTATAAATTGTCCACCATATCATGGCTCTCCTCTTTAACTTGGCCTCTACATATTGAAGTTTAAATCCTAGCACCTCATACCATCTAAAAAAGGATTTGATGCTATGCTTCAAGTCTAAGAATACATCTAGATTTCAATCACCACCAAAGTTTGACACATCAAGCCTGGCATGCCTATCCAACTCATGATGGGCTGAATATGTTTAAATCATGGTCTTGCTATTAGATTCCTTCTTGCTTGCTATCACTTCTTGTTGCAAGGCGTGTGATGCATCATTAGTTATAACATCATCAGGCTAGCTTGGAGAAGGAGTTGAATTTGAAGATCCCACAGCCTAAATTGGTGATTTTTTTTGTTTCTCTTTTCTTTGATGCAGCTATAAGCTCTAGCAATTGGGATTGTATAACAGCCAAGCTAATTTTTATTCCATCCATCCTAGAATTTAGTGCCGCCTTTGCAGCCTCAAGATCATGTGATTGACCCTTAACTTTAGCAACCAAGTCATTGTTATTGACCCCCATGATGTCTAATCAGTCAACTCATAAATTTCTCAAGATTGCAGCTAGACAGAACTAATTGAGAAAACCTGAGGCTCTGATACCAAATGATGTGGAACAATATAAAGAAAGATTATGCATTGCCGAAAATAAATCTAGAAACTAAATACCCAAATTTTGCACCAGGGGCAATTTTGTAATTTTGGCATAATTGGGTAAAATACCAAAATATCCCTGAAACGTGTTAAAAAATTCTGAAAATTTAAAGGCAAGTTCTACAGTACAAAAGACTCCATTCAAAATTTCAAACAATTTGGAATTGATTTGATCAGTCAAATCTTAAAAAACTCAATCAAGGTATACTTTTCTCCAAAAACCTAAAAGTAGAATTTGAAATTTCTCTAATTAAACCGAGAAAATCAGGGGTTTTTTAAGGGGCTTTGAGAGATTTGATAAAGTTATGTAAGGCGAACAAAATCCCTCAAAGAACTGGAAGAGATAGAGTCTCTAAGGTAGGGCTATTTTCAGTTTCAAGAAACCTAGAAAGATTTAGGTTGAACTTTATGATATTCAAGTAACAAAGAAACAATAATGCAGAAGTTTAACAATGGATTTTTTTAGAAGACAATACCGAATTAAAAGAGGAGTCTAATGAGGGGGAAAACCCTACAAAAGAAATGCAGAAATACCGGGTATTAAGGCCCGTGATTTGACCCTTTTGTAACTCAAAAAATTTCAGTCAAGCACTTGATTCTTTGAGAACCCAACAATCCAATCATATGGGCTGTTGAGACTGTACAGCAGCAACTAAGAGAAGAAAAGAATAGAGAAAAGAAAGAAATAGAGGGAAGAAGGAGGAGAAGAAAGAAGAGGAGTGTAGAGGGTGTTGTTCGTGAGCTGGGAAGAAGGGAGAGAAGAAAGAGAAGAAGGAAAGAGAGATGGAGAGAAACACAATAAGAGAGAAAGGGAAAGAGAGGCTACCACTCATGGAACCCAAACCACAAATTTTATTTCAAAAAATATATATATTCTCCCCTTACATCAATTGATCACACCCTCTTATAGACCCAACTAATAGTAGTTTCTAAAATTAGAAACTAAGACACATTAAAAGATATTTCTAAATGCTTAAAACTTCCTAAAACTTAAAACTCTTGGGCTGTCAACCAGCCACCAAGGGACCCACTCCACTTTGACTAAAGAAAAAGACATAGAACACCCTCATAATATTTCCTACACTATCCTTGGCCCTTAGGCCTTATTACAAAAACATCGCTATGACAAAATTACCTAAAACCATGGCAATATTGGCCTTTGTACATAGAATAAACCCATAAAAAAATGTACCCCCACGGCTAGAACTTCCTATGCCCATTTTTATTGGGCCTACGCATACACAATGGATACCTCCGGTCCAAGCATGCAAGTGATGCTGCATCAAATATTACTAGAAGCAGAGGAATGGTCCTACAAGGGAGACCCCCAATCATGAACTAGCTAAAACCTACAGGCAAGCAAGTGAAAGATCAATGGTGTGCATTACAGATCAAAAAAAATGCTTGTAGTATGATCAGGTAATTCCTAAATAGGATAACTTGATTGGAGTGCCACATAGATGGATAGACTGACATCAGAAATCTAACTTGTATTCCTGAGCATGTGTTGGGATTCAAAAAGACGACAAGCTTCTCAATGTATGACAAGATGCTGTGAATCAGAGTGGGGCTTTGTATATTCATATTCCTCAAAAGAGATGAGTAGTCCTGTTTTTCTCATTGTTCATTTTCATAGAAGCAAACCATTAATTACTTTTTTCTGTATAAATGATGATTATATTAAGAGAGAGAAAAGAAAAATAGAATACAAAAAGGGCGAAAGGCCAACAATCCAAGAGCCTCAAGACAAAGAATCTGGCATTACATTAGAACTACCAACTCTATCCAACCCCACCCCCACTTAGCAATTTTATCAACTAACGCATTTTGCGACATCGGAATATGCACCAGAGAAATGTTCCAAGAAGTAACTAAATCCCAGATCTCATGGATAAGATTTGGGTATTTCCACATGTTATGGGAGGAACCCAACCCCCATCCCACCACCACTTTAGAATCACCCTCAACCATTCCGTTCACCAACCCTATCTTTTTGAACTCCTGCAGCCCCATAATTAACCCCATCACCTCTGCCTTCGTAGAATCGCAAAAACCAAAGGGCCCAGCTATAACTCATAGTCTAGTGTAGGATAACAATTGGAATTGGCCCTACAACAACCAAAATTATTAAAGATGCAAGAATGGTTTCAAAACCAATCCAAAAGGCTGAAATTAGGGATTTTAAATGAGGAGAAGATGACTTCCGGGTAGGCCAAGAATTAAAGGGTTAAGGCCTGAATTTTCAATCAAGGTGAGAAGGCTTATGCGGGATAAGGAAAAGAGAATAAAGAAGGGTAAAGCAGGGGACTGATCAAGGGTAAATCAGTAGGTTCAAAGGGGCTCTTAACAGATTGAGACTGCTCTATAGGGTGCCGCAGGTAAAAGAACGGTGTTTTGAGGTTTTCTATAAAGAAACCAAGGTTTAGATAGGTTCTTGGATGGCCACAGGTAAGGGGTCTGTATAGTGATGTTTCTTGGATTGAAATCTGCAGGGAAATTGGGTTCTTGATGATGTCTTGGTAGAGAAAATTGAGAAAGACGATGGGATAAATCTGATTTCAGTTTTATGATTCAAGAATGAAATCAAACTCAATTCTTGGAGATTCTTACTGAATTTTGAATCAAAACAACCAATAACAGTGTGATAAATCAAGAAAACAGCAAATATATTCAAGAATTAGAAGAACAAGAGGGGAGAGAGAAGAGATGTAAAAGATTAGAAAGAAGGGAAGTAAGAAAGAAAGAGAAAGAAGGTTTACCTTAATCTGGAAGAGAGAGAGAGATGCCTGGTTCCAAGTCGTGGACACCAAAAACACAATCTTATTCAAAATTATCCACAAAAAAAATCCCCCATTACAGCCCTAGTCATGCCTTATATAAAGAGTCAAAATCCTACTTTAACATGGATTCAAATACCCTTATTGATATGGCTGTATGGTCAGCCCTTATAAACACATAAAAACTTCATAAAAAAACCCATAACTTCTAAAATTTGCAACCAACTCTTATGACTTAAAGCCTTATTACAAAACAGCCCTTTAAGCTTTATTCTCCCTCTAAAAGACACCTAAAACAAGAAAAATAAAGCCTAATCTACCAAGACCTGATTGCCCTCTTCCATGGTCTAGCATCAGGCTTCACCTTGGGCCTCCAAAGAGGGTAATGTTTGTCCAACCAATGCACCGATGATGCATCACAGTCCCTTGGTGGTCCCAGATAACACCTCTGAAACCACCAGGACCCAGATTCCCTATGCCACACACGCCAACCATACAGGTATGGATAACTTCCCTCAAAGAAATTTCTCTTGTGGTAAAAAATTAAGGAAAGAAGAGTAAATTCTCTTGCCTTAAGACAGTAATGAAGACAGAACTCCATGTCAAGAAAAAACTTATATCTTTTATTCCTAATCTTTAAGCACTATTTTACATTTTAAGTTTATAAATTAGCATCATGGCATGCAGTATACCTGGTATCCTCACTGCAGATAATAGAGTGGTATTTATGGTGTTTAAGAATAAATTTAGAAGCTACAAGTTTACTTTGACTGCTTACACTAGCATCAGAAAAATAGACACCATTTTCCTTGTTTTAGATGCTTTAAGCTTATAACTGTTTCCATGACATATAGTTGAAACTGAGAAACTAAACGGCAGTGGAGTTCTCCCAGAGACAAACAATAATGCCTCATCAGCCCACAATAATAAATTATTTCGTCTTAAATGATAAAATGCATCTGAAAGAACTTGCAAGAAACTTACCAAGATTAATACGAGCATAGTTCCGGAAGAACCAAACACCAAGCAGATTCACCAATAAATTTGTCACCGCAGAGATTATTAGATAATGCCTGCAAGGGAAAAAAAATTAGAAAGTGTAAATGCAAATCAAAATTATATAATAAAAACAAAAGAAGGCCACAAAAACTTCATACAATTTCAATATAATGCAATGCTATAATATGTTAGGACAAATAAATAAATAAATATATATATATATGCTAAACACATAAGGATGCATGACAAGGTCATATTATTTGAAGAGGATCATGATCAAACTGCAAAGAAAGAAGAAGAAGAATAAGGACGAGGTTGTAATCCATCCACAAACTGTCCAATTTTGTAGCTTGTAAAACAATTTTTCCTAAGACAATTAAGTATCCAAATGAATGTCATAATTTCTTATCATCATTCAATTTATTCAATTAACTAAACAATCCCAAGATTCTGCAACTCAGGCCTCATTTGAGGAAGTTATGACTAGAATAGGGATAAAGAGCAATCCATGACATGTTATTATTTTAGAGGTTTATTTTGTGTTTTTCAATTTGAGTACGTTTTTTTGACTGCCACACTTCGGTTAAATAATGGTATATCTTTTGAGCATCACCCCGTTAAATACTCCCAAACTCCATTAGATATAGACAGCATGCTCATAAAAGTCAACACAAACTACTTACTTGTGCTCAGATTCATCTTGTATGAATGCATGAAGTGCTTCCACGGCTAAGGAGAATGACAGGAACAAAAGAAACAGCTGTCTACACATGCAGCAAAAGAAAAGCAATCATATGTTAGCCCTGATGATACAAAAAACAATGATAGAAATGAAGGTAAAGCAATGTCAATCAAGTGACATACAGCAAGACTCTAAACCAATAGCCTCAGCAGATTCTTTTCACCGTCAAGTTTGAGAGCTTATAAGTTTTGACTGATCGGTAGTAAATTAGATGTCCCATTAAATTCTTGTTGTATCCAATGCTGCCAGTATTACTGTACAACATGCTTGCATCCAACATGTGTTTCTGGCACCAGTACTTCACAATATCCTATCCTTTCTAATTTCTAACCAGTTCTGAAGTGGATCTTCAAGTTTTGGTTTGCAAATGCTAATATTTTTTTAAGTATCTTTTTTATTATTTTTATAAGCTAGAAAATTGCTTCCAATGTACCAAAAAAAAATTGCTTCTGGTATAAAATATTGGCTAATGAGTATTATCTTTTGTTAATACATTGGTATCATTATTAAGGTTCCTATACATACGAAACACGGTTCACATTATCTATGCAACACCATTGAATTTTATCCACAACATTTGCCAGTCTCAAGGACCTTCCAGATATCTCCATGCCCATGGTATAACATTCTTTAAAATCCTACAATCAATAGAGTCAAAGTTAGCAAAATATATTCCAGGTCTTTCAAAAGGGCCTTTCGATGTAGAACAAGTGGTGATGTGTAGAGATGAAGAAGATAGTGTAAATAGGTGGTTGTGTACTGTGGGTAGCAAGAATACACTTAAGAAAACCAAAAGAAATATGAGGAAGAAGAAAAATAAAGAGGAAAAAGAGAAGAAGATAAAGATGAGAAGATAAGTTGTACTTTGAGGAATTCACCAACCTCAAACTTAGAAATCACCAACCAAGCCAAGCCTTAGGCACCAAGGACTTGAAGACTCTTCAAACTTGAAGAAGAGAAGGAGTCTATTCATGGAGAGAAAGAAATCAATCAAAATTTTATTAAGTCCATCATACCAACTACAAAAATGTGCAACCCATATATAGGTTCACAACCTCATGAAAATAGCAAGAAAGCAACTTAGAGGGTCTCACTTTGACTTGTTGACTCTCTAATATTACCTAAATTCCATTGGCAATAATGTCTTATTACACAAATACCCAAAAACAAAAATTAAAATGACTCTCATGTACTAAACTCTAATAACTCATGAAATATTAACTAAAACAGTAAACCAACTCAATAAAGACTCCATCATGTG
>JAOXJP010229454.1:0-10948 GCA_025762735.1 Platanus orientalis | reverse complement strand
TTATCACACTTCATTCCTAAGACCACATTATGCACCTCTTCTTCCAAAAAAGGCCTCTCAAGAAGAGACTTATCCTCCCTAGAAATTTGATCAAAGTTCATCCCATCAAAAAGAGGCCTAGCAAGTTGATCCTCCTTAAAAAGATTCAAATAATAATTCTCAGCCTCCCTTCTAATGTCTACTTGATTCTAGGTCCACACATCATTAACCATAAGGCCAAAAATCACATTCAAGTACTTGCGTTGTGACACAACTTTGTGAGAGAACTTTGAGTTCCGATCCCCCTCCTTCAATCATCTAGCTAAAGCACTACTTCCAGTAAGTCTCCTCTTTAACAGCAACAAATTAAAACTCCTTACCCGTCAGATCCCTCCAATCTTTCCACTGTCGACAAATTTGATGTAGGACAATAGAGATAATACCAAAGTTGATGTAGAATAATAGCAAGAATAAAGTTAAAGAGCTAAAAAAGGAATTTTAAGCACACTTTAACTAATCACGATTTAATGAAAATAGAAGATGAATTGACTAGAGGGGTTTCAAAGAATTGAAACAAGAAAAAGCAGAGAAACGACAAGAAAGAAACCCAAAAGGGTAATTCTGTAATTTCAACATAAAAACTCAAAATTACCAAAATATCCCTGACCATGCGTCAAAAAATCTGAAAATTTGCAAGATGATTCTAACCTCCACAAGGAATATATGTACTAAATTTCAAGTAATTTTGACAAGTCTAACTATATAAAATAATATAAACTTTCAGACTAATAGATCTTGAAATTCAAGAAACCAGAAAATTAGAGGTAAAAGATGGATCAACTATCAAGAACTATATAAAATCAAAGAAAAATTTCAAGAAACTTGTATGGATGGTAAGTAAACTAATCAAAGAACAAAACCCTAAAATAAAAATCAAGAAATGACAAGAATAAAAGCGGTAATCTAACTTCTACAAGGAATATTTGTACCAAATTTCAAGTAATTTTGACAAGTCTAGCTATATAAAATTATATAAACTTTAAGACTATAAGATCTTGAAATTCAAGAAACCAGAAAATTAGAGGTAGAAGATGGGTCAAGAGCTATATTAAATCAAAGAGAAACTTCAAGAAACTTGTATGGATGGTAAGTAGATTGATCAAGGAATAAAACCCTAAAATAAAAATCAAGAAAAGACAAGACTGAAAGGGGCGATCTTTATAGTTCAAGAAACACCAAGATTCAAACTCTTGAATCAAAGAACCAACGATAAAGAAAGAAAAAATGAAATAAAAGAAGATAAGAGAAGAAAGAGAAAAAAGGATAAGAGATTACCTAGCTTCTTGGAATGGAAGACCCTACCATTAAAGATCTAGCTCTAGGAAAACCCTACCTAGAGTCCCATGGAATCTCCACCATGGAAAAGATAACCCATTGTAGATTGATCAGCCGTAAGCTTCAAAAAAGACAATTATTTTATTCAAAATAACATTCATTCCTTAAAATTGTGGGTTACAAGCATATATATAGACATTACATTCAAATCTTTACAAATCTGACTCTAACTAAACTTCCTAAAAAAATAACTCTCTAAAATAACTAAAAAATTAAATTTTAAGTGATACCCTGCCAGTAGTTTGGCAATAACTTTCCCAAATCACATCTGATTCTCAATATCTTGGTCTTGTTGGAAAGGTAACTAAATAACCTTTCAAATGGCACCAAAATCAGCCCAAATGGATGAGTTTTGACCCTCCAATTCTCCAAAATATGGTCTAAAGAGAAAAAACAGGATTACAACTTTGACTTAGAAACTCCTAATTACATTAGGACTCTAAAATAAATTCCAAAAGAAATAAAAGATATTATCTAACATTAAATCCTAGTAAACTCTAATTCAAACTAAAGATAATGTTACTTCAATATGCACCACATGATCTCTCTTTGTTGCTACACATGTGGGTCCCACCCATATGTCATGCGGGGTCCACTTTAGCCATGATGTTTGCATCAAAATCTCTCTCCTCCTCTTAGTAATCAATAGCATTGATTCTCTCAAGGCATCTCATTTTATCTTTTCTAAGTCTCACCCGAATCTTTACTCACTGCTTAAAACAAACTTTAAAGGATTTAAGTTTCGGACCAAAAATTCGTCAAGCACAACTAGAGAACCTTTCCTGATTCCAAACCTGCTCAACCAAATCTATGAAATCTGGAGCCATAAACCACATCCTTCAAACTTAAAAGGAGTCGGGCCCCCCCGATGCCACCTAAATTCAAGCATAATAAGAGGGTAATCAAAAATCGTCCTAAGAAGGGTCCTCTGAAATCTACCTAGACAGAAATCATCCCAATCATCTCAGAACAAGAAAGAGAAGGCCTTTCGTGAAAATTTGACCAAGTAAAATTAGCCCCTTAAGAGAACAATCAATCAAATTTCACCTCTTAATAAAGTCCCCAAATTTTACCATACAATTGTCATGATTAACATCACATTTTCTTTCACGGAAAATCTAACCAAATTAAAATCACCACCAATACACCATGGCAAGTCCCATCTAGCTTTGACATCGTCCAACTCCCGAAGAAAGTCATCGACTTCATCCACCAAAACAGAACCATAAACCGCATAAAAAATCCAATCCTCTAAATCATTCATCCTTTTAGCACGAGTAGATAATGAATAAGCCCCCAACTCATGATCTAGCACAATCACTTTAATCATCATTCCATACTAACAGAATACCACCCGAAACACCACAAGAAAAAAGAGCCAACCAATGAGTCGACCAACTCCCCCACACTTCAGACACAATTAGATTATTTATATCCATCAATTTAGTTTCCTGCAAGCAAAGCATATTCGGCCTCCCATCAAGGAACCCATGGCCAATCACAACTTTTTTCTGCCTTTTATTAAGACCTCTCACATTCCAAGAAAAGATTCTTAAATCCACAAAATCACTTATGCAACAAACCCATACCCCTCTGAATTACCCTTCACTCAAACAGCCCGCCTTCCTATCATAGTTAACACCACTCTCAAGTTTTTAAGCTCATTCTTTAATCACTTGCATTCAACAGACTTTGAAACCAAACCTTGAATCCCATTTCTTCTTCTAGATTCAATCAATCTGAAAGGGTCTCGAGTCTTAGACTCAAAACCCTCATGGAATATCCCAAGAAACGGATCAAAAGTATCCAGTTTATCAAGGACCCACTCAGCTATAATATTCTCATCCCTTAACTCCACACCTTTAAAAAACTGACTTGCATCCACCTTAACCACCTGAACAGGCGTAATACACCCATTGCCATCCTCCAACCTCTTTAAACCTAAGTCCCATTCCAGATCCTCCCAGGATCCCCACCATCAGAAGCAAGGGGAACCACATATAGAATACCTTCCTCATCAACCACAACCATATCATCATCCACCACCAATTGGAACCACAGTCTCCCCACATAAGCATAAGGATCAATTTCATCACGTTGCATTTCCTGGATAAAGTGAACACTCTCACAAGGCATGAAGGAATAAACATTCTTGCATAAATCCAAAGTAGATAATAGATTGAATGAATAGAACTTGGAAGATAGAAAAGTATGACCTGTAGGAAGTGGATGATGAAGAAGGTACTTGGAATGAACCCTCAAAAATTCACGTCCAGGTTGACAAGGGTGAGGAATCGTTTCCATCATCGCCTTCGAATTCATCCCGATCAAATCCAAAGCATTCAAATCAGAGCACGCAAGACATGCAGAGAAAGACTCTGAAAGTCCCCCCCACCGGCATCCAAATCATACCTCGCCATCGACCACTAATGAGGAACAGAGACTGAAGGAAACACCAAATCCAAAGAACAATTATTGTAAGTCGTCGCTTGATCAGCCTGTAGAACCATCTTCTTGTTTTGGGAACCATCCACCACTATCTCTTAAGCTAGAGTACTATCATCAGAAAACCTCTTTAAAAAATCACAAGAGAAGCCTTCGTCAGTTTCCAAAGTTGTAGGATTTACAGACGCAAGCTTTGAATGATCCACAAGCCCCTTGCCAAGGCATCAATTCTCCTCAACGAAAGAGAACTTGGAAGAGGAAGATCCACACAAGTATTGTTGTTGACCAGGTTGGTAGAAAACAAGACATCAACTTTATCGTCCCCCCCACCAAAAAACTTCAGACTCCCACCATATTACCCAAATCCACCTCAACAGCTAGCATTTCATCCTTAGTTATTTCCACTCCAAACTCGGAAACCCACAACCAAAGATCATTCTCCGATTGAGACAGAGCATAATCAGACGACAAAAGGACCGGCAAAGCCGAACCCATGTCACCTTCAAAGAACTCACGATCATCCATAACAACCTTGTCGGTAATCGCTGTCAATAAACACCCGGGATGGCAGCGTCCCACATCCTTCCCTAGGCCAAGACTATCCAAAGAAACCGATTGCAAGGTAGAAGGCAAAACCTGTTTCGGCAACCAATGCAAGGAAGAAGATGACTTCAACAAAGAAGTCGAAGTATCTCTAACTTTAGGCCCCAAGAAAACATGGACCGAAGGGGAACCAACAAGAGTGGGCTTTCGAACGTGGGCGACTTGAGATGAAGCTTCAATGAGGGCTTGGCCCAAATGAATAGAATCACACCCATGGCCCACTCTAAGCTCAAGACCCCTAGCCGAAAGCCGACCATGGCCCAAAACCGGACCAGCAAATGAGTCGGATTCGACAAGGTTAGGAGTACAACCAGGAATTTTAATAGGCCCCCCATTTGTGAACAAAAAATCCAAATCTACCCTTATCTCCCCCTCTAATTCGTCGAGACCATCGCCTTGATCCATAGCCTGCTCCTTACCACACCTCCTCTAGTAAGGTGACTCTGTGCACACACCTGGCAAATACCCAGAGCCAGCACCACTGGCAACAGACCTGGAGATAGTACGGAGAGATTCAAATTTGAATCCAGCCCCTAACTGACATCCGACCTCTTCCCCGACACCGGTGACAAACAGATCAAACCCGAACACCCCATTGACTCAAGCACAACCCTTCTTTCTTCCAAGCCATTGATCCATTACACCTCGACCACTTCCGAAAACCGCACAACATCATCTTATAGAAAAACCTCCAACAAATAAAAGGTCTGATGGTCAAAGAGCGGGATAACATGAGTGATCCAACAAGGATACCCTACAACGATCTCCAAGTGGACCCATCGAAGGTCTAGAAACCCCTTTGTCCTATAATCGACCTACTTCAAACCACCACAGTGGCGAGTGATAGCAGTGAAGGACTCCTCCAACCATAAGTGCAAAGGTAACTCGCGAATCCTAATACAATGGAGTTTTAAAAGATACTCAAATTGAAGAGCCCCAATACTGGGAAACCAACGCCTTAAAAAAAATGCTCCCCAAACCCAACAAATTATGGCCCAATGAGATTAAAGTTTGTGACTCCTCCAAAAGATGAAAAAGATCAGTTCAAGCAAACTTTTCTTAAGCATGTGTAAGCATCTTGCTCGAGCTGTCACATAGCAAAAAAAGGCAGGCAAAAGCCCAAGCTATACCTTAGGTTTGCTTTCTTTCTTTTTTTTGTTCTACGTGGCAGCTCAAGTAAGATTGCTTGCGCATGCTTGCAGAAACCTTGTTTGAGTTTATCTTTTCCCCCAAAAAATTGAGAAAGCAAACTGCCCTATTAAGGCCAGCCAGCGCAATGAGAGGAACAGAAGGTCTGCAAAGAATTCCTTGAATGTATTCCACCACCACCTCCCAACAAAGTGAAGAAATTTTGCACTCCACCATCACGATCGAAGACCAAACCAAACTCCAAGACAGATTCGCATTGATACCAATTCTAATAGCAACCTCCCCAATCTCAATAAGTGGACGATCCGGGACCAAGGGAACACTAGGAGGGAGACTTGAAGATCGGCCAACAACCGGGGTAGACAAACTACGACCATTCACCATGGGAGGAAAATTCGAAACATTCTGATCCGGCACCAATCAAGGAGCAGCGGGGAATACCAAAAATACTGACTAAGAACGAAACAAAGATTACTCCAACCCTGACCATTACCAGCCACTGAGATCAAAATTTTACGTTCATGTCCACTGTGAACCGTTCCCGAACAAGATAGATACCTACCAAGAGAAATTTCATGACCCTGCAACACCACGAGTCTAGTCCCATCGTCTTTAGTTTTTATAAATTTTGATATCTGATTTCACAAACGCACCACCTCTAGCGCATCAAATAACCAGCCCACTATAGAAAAAGAACAGCAAAAAAAAGAGGAAAAAGATTTCTGGCATTCCACAATCTTGAGCAAACTCCCATTTTTCGCTGCAATCTCCGATGTTTCAGAAGACTTACGGTCAGTGAAAACAGACTTCCGAGATCTAACTATATCTAAGGTCGTCGGAAAACCATATCAAAGGTCTGGTAGGCGCCTGCATAACCCCATGCTTATGACCAACCCCACCCAAAAACAAAGCAGCTATTTTACATCTACTAGAGCAAAGGTACCATAGAAACACCATACAGGTAATCAAAATCTGATCAAATTATTGAATGAAATTTGGTTTGGGTTTATTCCCTTTCCCATGGTACAGCCACGTGGAGCAACTAGGGTTCCTCTAGTCTTCTTCCTCTCTTCTTCTTCTATCTTCTTCTCTACCTTCTTCTCCATTCTATTTCTCTATATTTCTTCTTTTCACTTTGTCATCTGTTTATCTAAATCTCCGAGGCATCCTCATAAGCTCTAATCAGCTGAACTGTGTTAATTACATATAGAAGAAGGCCAGCTGCTGGATTGCTGCAGAAAATACCTATCAGTTGCAAGATTCTAAAACAAATTTTGGCCTATTCGCACAAGCCCATAAGTGGTATTTGTCTACTGTTTTACCAGGGTTTCTTCCGACGATTAATCCTCTTCTAAATCTATGACTTCCCTTTAATTTGTTTCTTAACTTCTGTTTTCTGGATTTCTGTTCTTAATCTCTAATCTTTCTTCTATAACAATTTCCTGGGTACCACATTAGTGAAAATCACCCCTCTGAAAAAACCCCTTTCTTCTTCTTTCTGTTAGGGTTTTCTTCCCCATCCTGTCCCACATCTAATCCCCTAACTTTGCTAATCTCCCTCTCCTCTACCAAGTTTATAATCTAGAAACTATCCTCTGTTTTAGGCTATTCTGTTACAAGTATACTGCAGATTAATATTTTATAAGTTTCATTTACTTTTACTTATCAGAATTACATGAAATTTTGCATGAAAATCACTTTTAAGCTATCTAATCACCTGCAAATTTTCATAAAGTTCTGGAGCGTATGCAGGGGTATTTTGGTCATTTCATCGATCTGCACATATTTTCCAGAAACCCTAATTCAGTGTTTCCTCCTAATCTTCTCCTTCTTTTCTTTCCCTATTCATCATAAATTCTTCTGGTTTAATTCTCTCTTCTTTTCCCAAGTGTTCTTCTAAGTTTGAGTTATCTGGGTGTCTCTTAAATTGGTTCCACATAATCCATTTCTGTTCTAGCTTCCACAATACATATTTGGACCCATATCAGCAGGATTCCATAAGCCCTAGACTGTCCTACATCAATAGGAATCAGAGCTAGTAATATCTTGCATCAAACAGCAAGATATTGAACTTTTTCTGCAATAACTGCAAAAATTTTGTAACACATAAGAAAATGCATTCAAATTACAACATTATAACAAATACTTACTACAATATATCAATTCCATAACTATAAAGCATGCAAAGTGGATATATTTGCATCTGAACCAAATGTTCACAAGTTGTCTAATTGTGATGCATTTTGACAAGGGGACCCATGGGACTTGGGAATCTCTTTGCCAAGAAAAGAATCTAGAAAATGCTATAAGAATGTCCCACAACTCCTACCCTCTAATCACAAGTTTATAACCCCATACGCTTCATAGGGCTGTAATTTGAGTGGATGAATTATCATGAGACCAAAAAGACTTTTTCCGGCTGCCACAAACAAAGGTACCCAGAAAAATCTTTTTTTTCCTTTGGATTGCAGTGCTGGGAAAAATATTGACAGAAGACAAGTTGACCAAATGGGGGTTCTACTTGCCCAAATTTTGCCTTATTAACTATTAACATGAGGGAAGAGGATTCAGTGTCACATCCTTTAGTTCAATGCCCTTACTCTACAAGATTTAGTTATTATTTTTATCAAAATCTGGGATGTAGTGGGTGATGCCTTAAGGCCTATGCAGCCTGATATGGAGATAAGAGGACAACTGCCTTTAGTGCTAAGGGAAAAACTCTATGGTTGATGGTCCCAATGGTGGTCACATCACATGGTCGAATTGAGGGGAAAATTTGCTGGGCTTTCCAGAACATAATAGAACCATCCTATAGAGTTCACAGGAGAGTCAAGAAGTTGATCTTGTTTTGGGTTATTCAATGTAAAGATTTTGAAAAATAATAACAGGAAAGATCTTTTAAGATATTGGGATCATACTGCTAGAAGTCACTGTACAAGGGATGATACTTTAACATAAATTCTCTATTGGACTTGACATGTATAGTTTTGTACTCCTTTAGAGGAGTGGACATTCTCATGCCCCTTTTTTATATAAAACAAAATTTACATATCAAAAAAAAAAAAAAATTCGTGATATCTTGACATGTGGAGAGCCTCAACATCCTTGATTAGTACCACGTTGGTAGAAGCAGTTTTAAATGGATTCCAGACACAATAGTCACTGTCCAATGTGTGTTGGAGACTCAGATTTATCAAGACAAAATACGCATAGACTCAACGATGCATATACACTTTAAAACATACAAGAAAACTAGAATATTGAGGTAATTGTTTTTTTCTCCTCATTAATAAAGCTTTTGATTGTTAACCATATATATATATATATATATATATATATATGTAATAGAACAGCAAGATATTGGACTTTTTTTAACTGCAAAAATTTTGCAACACATATGAAATACATTCAAACTACAACATTCTAACAAATTCCTATTATAACATATCAATTCCAAAGCTATAAAGCATGCAATTAGCAAGTGGGTACATTTGCATCTGGACCAAATGTTCACAAGTTGTCTAACTGTCTGATGCAAAGGGACCCAAGGGACTTGGGAATCTCCTTGCCAAGAGATGAATCTGGAAAACGCTATAGGACATGTGTGACAAGTCCTACCCTCTAATTACAAGTTTATAACCCCCATAAACTTCAAAGGGCTGTAGTTTGAGTGGATGAATTTTCTTGAGAACAACAACTTTTTCGGCACCATGTCAAAAAAAAAAAGAACTTTTTGGCTGCCATTCAGTCTTTATTATCTGCAACGACCAAAGGCTCCTGCATGCATTCTCCAACATAAGCACGAAATTCCCTCCAGAAAACCTGGAAACCTCAATATCACCAAGTGTTCACTCATTTTCCACTAATTCAATATTCCCATTACTATAAAAAGCTTATTCTCCCAGCACAAATACACTTTTTTGGGGGTGGTAGTTGAACACAATTACACTATTGAACCTATCAAAGTAACAGTTTGACTTGTTGGAAATTAAAATTATGATTTCTAAATCAAAAAATAAATCTCCTCCTATCTTACTTCCACTTCAAACAAATCAACCTACTTTCCGGTAGAATGCTAACTCTTCTAGTCTATTCCTGACTAACCAAAACTCATGTGATACAAACCAAACTCAAACTCGAAAATATTAACCCCTAACAAGAATTCAAACCAGAAACAAACATAAAAAAAAAAATTTAACAATAAAAAAAAATGGTCAGAAGAGACCAACATTTTCCAATAGAACTCCAGGTGTTCGACGAATTGCCGAAGAATTAAAACTGAAATAAAAACAACCATCTCGAAAACCCTCTGCCCCATCTCTAACAAAACCTTAACAAACATAATCAGAAAACAAAATTTGAGTTTGAGAAGCGAAGCCCTTACATTGAAACGGTGGTAATCGGATTTGAAATGAGAGCGTTGGTCTTGAAGGGACTCGAACTCGACCTTGCAAGTATTGCAAGACCATCTCGACACAGCCTTTTGGGTCTTCAACCCATCCTCCGTATCATCCTCCTTTAGGTCTTCGTCAATGGCGTTTGCAGACAGTTCAAACGGCTCGTTCGAAGAAACCAAACGAGATTCAGCGATGGCGATTGGGTCCTCCTTCCCGTCGTGCAGCAGGCGACATGAATCGAAGAAATCGGGAGGGACATCGAAGACCGAACGCAACCTCTGGTCCACTTGATTGTTGTTGTTCGTGCTCGCCATTGCCGTCGAAATCTTCCGCTTCGAGTCACCGATTACACTTACGCCTAGATTCCTCGTATTCCTATAAATATAGGGAGCTTGAATTGGGGGCTTGGGATTAAAATCTGATGGTCAATTGTACTGTGCACGAAAAGTATATATTAGAAACAGATAAGGGAAAATGCTATCTTACGCACTATGAAGTTTCCCGGGTCGAACCCATCTACACCTAGGTGGTTGCCATGAAAAGAAAAGAAAGGAAACGAAAATAAAATTAGAATGAGAAAAGAAAGTAAAAGAAAATAAAGTTGGAACTTTCCTATCCTTTCCCACACATGTCTGGTTATCAAGAAAATAGTAGAAAAAAAATTATTTCATTAATTTCTAATGAATTTGATCAATTCTTAAGCTTAATTGCTATACACCCTGGAGAAAAATCAAACAGTATATCTCAACTGTGTCTCATTCAATATGGCTTAATGGATCCCCCATTTGTTTTCATGGACCAAGACAGCGGTGTGACCTGCTTTCATCGTGAATGGATAAAACATGCTCAATTTAACGAATGCTAACCACTGCTCTTTGTCAGGTGGTGGGCACATCAGCGCCAAAAAGTGAATATATGCTCCCCAAAAAAGTGAAAATCACTTTTCAACACTGATGTATTTGACCCTGACAAAAAGCAGT
>JAOXJP010229453.1:0-10948 GCA_025762735.1 Platanus orientalis | reverse complement strand
TTTTTATCAACTAAGTTATATACTATTGATAATTTTAAAATAATTAATATATTATATATAATACATATATATTATGTGTGTAAAAGTTTGGGTCTCGGGCTGGGCTCTTTGATGGCCTAGCTCGGGTCTGTTTTTTGGACCAATTTGAGGGCGGAGCTCGGGCCGGCCCGTCCCATGCCCACCCATACAAGCAGACGCAGCCAAAAAGGTCGGGTAACGGGGCTGACGCTGCGGCGGCAGGTTCCAACCGTTCCATGGACTCTACTTTTCCGATTTCAAAGAAGGAGAAGGCCGACTCCATTTTAGCCCCCGGCGAATGAAAACTTTCGTTCCCGTCTACTCTTCCTTATCTCTCTAAAGATGAGATAATCAGGAGATCAGAAAAACGATGGGGAGCGAGAATGAGCCCGCGAAGCTCCTCCTTCCTTATCTTCAGAGAGCCGATGAGTTGCAGAAGCACGAGCCACTCGTCGCTTACTGCTGTAAGCCCTCCCCCTGTTCCTCCTATTCAACCCAGACCGTAACTCTGTACCCTAGATTTCATCTTCCATCGCTTCGGTTCTCGTCGAATTTGAGAATGCCTTTTTCACATTTTTGTGACATCCTTTTTCTTAATTCTTATTTTGATTTCCCAGGTCGATTGTACGCGATGTAACGTGGATTGCAGATCCCTCAGAAAGAGCGCACGAAGACTACGAATGCGCTCCTTGTTTCGCTCATGAATCAGCTAGAAAAGGTCGGACTGTGTTAAGTTTCCGGTGGAGATTGATTCATGTGAGAATTCATTTAGGGTTAGATATTGAAAGCTGTTAATGTTACTTCCCTTTGTTGATTTTGCCCTTTTTATTTAGGGTGAGTTGTTCACTTGTGCTGATATTCATTTCACATGACTGAACTATCACAGGGAACTTTTCCTTGTATTATCACATATTCGCAAATGTATTCATTTCTGGTTCTGTCCTTTCTAAGTCTTGTCACTCATCCATTTCAACATCCTCATCTTGGCAACACTCATTCTATTTATGTGTTGTTACTTCGTTGCCTATCGGTCTGCTCCATACAGTATGGATGGTCTTATAGTCATCTTATAAAAATTTCCCCACATGTATCAATGATCATACAACACTCGAAGCACTTCTCCACCTCATCCACTCTGTTCTAATTATATGAGCAATGTTGTCATCAGTCTCTTCCTCCTTATGGATGACTGGACCACGATAACAAAAAATGGTCACTTTAGGGTATCTCTTTGTTATCAGTCTCAACTACTCCCTCATTTCCACTCCTGTTTTTGCTAAAATTGCATTTCATTGTTTCTATTTCAGTCCAGATTTTCTTTGAGGTAGGCAAAATTGACTTGGGTTGAAGTAGTGAGGAAAGATATGACTACTTATGACTTAATGGCGAAAATGGCCTTAGAGTGACATTATAGAATAGGATTGGTGTAGCTGACCCCACGTAGTTGGGATGAGGCTTTGTTGAGTTGAGCGGACTCGAAATTTTCTTAAAACCTTTTGATTTTAAAGCATCCTTTCATAGTTCTAACTCAAAATTTACCGCTTCTTTAGTCTCATCAATCAAAATTATATCATCATCAAGCAACATGCACCCCTGAGACCTTCTCCCGTATATGCGTACTCAACTCATCCATAACTGACTAAAAAGGAATTCTCATATGAGATCCTTGGCAAAATAGTTTAGATACAAAGCCAAAACCTCTTGTTTAAATCGTTGTTTCTATTTTTATTTTTTATTTAAAATGTAAAGAGATGTGAGCGCAATGCCGACTGTTAGTGTAAACCTGCTATAATAAAAAATCCACTCATCTCTCCCTTAGTTCTTCTAACATTAGTTACTGTTTGGTCATACATGTCGTTAAATAAGTTAATTCATCTACTTGAGATCCCTTTCTTCTCCAAAACCCATCAAATGATTTCTCTAGGCACTTTTTCATATGTTTTCTCTAAGTTAATAAAGACCGTGATCAAAATTACTTCACAAGAATGGAATACTTCTCAAGGACAAATATGTATATCTCTGTACCATTTGGCGAGCCCTCTTTATATAGTTTGCAATCAGTTTTGAGTTATGGTAAACCCACAAAGAAGAATGGAAATTACTATATACTGGTAAACTAGTTTCTATATCTTAAAAGATGCTAGTTTCTAAAAACTATAAAGTACTAAAACTAATTAGAAACTCTTAGGATTCTCCCACTAATACCTACTACTAAACATAACCCAAAAAAAAAAAAGGATCCTGCTTTCTTAAGCTGCTGACAGCTATTATATGGACTCTATTACGGTCATGCCATTGAGTGACATAAACCCCATATTACCCTTCTGCATTGGTACACCCCATATTAACACTGTAATATGTGGCATGTAAGGAACCCATAGGACTGTCCCAACGTGTCTATCATAACTCCAACTCCCATGTGGACCCCACATCATAAAAAGCTGCCATATCAAAATAGGAGCAGAATTAGGGTTTCTCTGATATGTCTTCACATGTTGAGTATGATTCCCATAAAGTTAACAATTTTGGGTTTACTCTCGACCATTTTGGTAATTTATTTGGTTCATCTTCCATTTTCTTTTATTTTAAGAAGCTTATAATTAGATAGACCTGTATTCTAGATTGTGGAGATAATGAGCTTGTTTTGATGATTATTGGAAATAATGAGCTCTTGCTTCTCGCTTGGATTTGAGAAAATGCAAGACTTGGTACATCACTTTGGTCCCGAGTTTGTATGCATAAACGAAAGAATGGTTTCAAGGGTGCCCAAAATTTTTAGCAAAAAATTGCATTATCTGTAGTATCAATTCTGATTATTGTCATCTTAATTATTTGGAAAAGGAAGACTGAGTTAAGTAGTTTCAAATTTGTGGTTTGTCTTTGAATTTTTTGTGTTTTTGATTCGTTTTAGTAAGACAATGGAAATTTTGGAAAGAGGGTGCAAAATTTTGAACACATTTTGGACTAAAGTTGGGTGAGATGGTGATGTAGGATAGTGGGTAGTCGATGGACTGAAATCAGTTTGGGAAAGGTTACTGATTTTGTGGCAGACTTTAGGCCAAAGAAGGCTGTAAAAGGATGTACTCGTGGGGTCTAAAAGGGAGGAAGGGACAAATCGTTTTGAATTAGGACTGGGGTTTGGGACAAGAAGTTTATAGGCTATTATAAAGGTCTTATAACAGGGCTTCGAAAGTGGTATGATCCTGAGCAGATTAAGGTTTTGAATAAGGGTCTAAACAGGGTATATAAACAGGCTGTTATGGAACAGATTTTATGGTAAGGTAGGGTTATATCAACTGTGGGAAGGTCTTAGGGGTAAAACAGTAGGGTTATATGGAAGTTATAAGGGAATTATGGAGGTACTCAATGGAAGAAAATGTGGACAAAAGTTGATTGGCTGATAAGGATTTAACAGGGAAGTGTAACCAATTGAAGAAGGCCTAATGCTTAGGGGTTTTACTGGTCTAAAACAAAGTGTTTGTGTGGGTCAAACAGTGGAAAATAGATGTCATTCAGGTCTTGAATCAAAGGATTTAGTGAAAACAGAAAAGGGTAATGTGATTTTGGTCTTCTGAATGGTTGTGCAGAATTGTGGATTCAAGAAAAATATTCAAGATTGAATCTTGATAGTTTCTTGTAATGTCTTTTATGGCAGAATATATAACAGAAGAGGGAATTAAGAATAAGAAGGAAAGAAAATAAGAGGAGAGAGAAGATGTCGATTTAGAAGAGAAGAGAGAGAGAAGAAAAGGGCCACTTATGTGTGGAAGAGGAGAATAGAGGGGATACCACACCCCAAGAGGAGATAGAAAATGGGATACCACACCCAACTACACTTCCAAATTCAATTAATCATTTCGAAACTACTTTATTCAATATCATGTTACATTTTATAGGCTGTACAAAATTTTAAAGTAAATCGAACCCTACTCTCATAAAATCCCTAGAGTCTAGGACTCCTATTTTAAACCAACATCCTAAACAAAACAAACTTCTAAAAAATAAGATTCCTAATCTTAGAAGATTCCTAAAACTGTAGACTTTTTGGGGCTGTCAGCTAGGACTGTTGGGCTCCACTTGGACTCAAAAAAAAAAAGACTCCTTATTAGACTCTAATACCAACTGTACAACCAGCACATGTGAGCCCCATTTTGTTGACCTTAACAGTCACAAAAGAGGGGACAAGTATAGTGTCATCCAGCCACTAAATCACCTAAAGTCTTATGGCAAAATTTGCCTTATTGCAACTAGAACCCTCCCATAAAATTATAAACCCTCCCTGAAAAACTGCCTTGTTACATAAACATCCGTTGACCCCAAAACACCCCAAACGATTAGGCCTTCTGGCCTTGTTACGACTCTATTTCCTGAGGCCTAACCATGGTTTCAAGCTTCTTCTTCTTGACACAATATGCTCCCACATCAGATGGACTGTTTTTTAATTCTATAATTTGCCTGCATTTTCTCAAGATTCCAGGCTTCCAAAACTATATAATATGCTTCTTCTTATTTCCTCATCATGCAGTTGTTGACTGATGTAGACCAACTGTTTGACTTGTATAATCGGAAATTTCTGCTGGTGCTAATAAACTCGTAGCAATCTTAATAGCAGGACTTTTTGTGGGACCTGCTGCTTTCTGCTTTTCTAATCTATTATATTTTCACACTATTATTTAGGGAAGTCCTCGTGTTGCACCCCTTTTCTTTGAAAAATTTCTCTTATGAAATAAATAAATAAATAATATGTTTATGTGCCATAAATTTATTATCCAAGATTATCTGTGGTTTTTAGGTTTCAAGTAATTTGTTAAAACTCAGTATCTTTCTCCTCAGTGGTTTTTACCTGTCATGATCTTCTCACGGGATAAGAAGTCACTGAATTTACGGCCTGAAGACAACTTGTATGTGGAGGGGTTTGCTTCAAATGTCTTTGCAAAGGCAGATAAGCAAGACCGAGCTGGCTGAGCAGACCTGTACAGCTGACCATTTGTCTTTAATATGGAAACTTTTAATAAAGAGAATACTTTTCACATGAACCGTAAAATGTTGTATAACTGGCATAATTGCCTGCTTGGCATACATTGGTGGGAGTGCCATTCACCACTTTGATGGCATCAGCTGATCATGAGTATCTTATTTGTCACATGCCATCAGTTGATCTTGAATTCTCTAAATTTGTGGATGCCATGGTCCGTCCTAGGCCTGTGGATTGATCACAATGCAGATCTGATCTTTACCCATATCCCAGTATAGATCCATTGAATATTAAAATGTAGTTTTTATTATCTGATCAAATATGGATTCACCCAGGTATGATTTCTCTCTCTCTCTCTCTCTCTCTCTATATATATATATATATATATATATAGAGAGAGAGAGAGAGAGAGAGATATAGATATATACATACATAAATTTGTTTTGTGATACCTCCTATTTCAGTCACATTGAGGGATGATGTGTCTGACTTGAACTATCCATCAGAAGGGGATCCTCTGGATTGGTTATTGGTCCAGTTCCATTGACCATGTCAGCAGTATGACCTTGATATGTGAAATATGTGGAGCCCTTTTGGGATGTCAACTAAGTTGCTTTGTGGGATATTCTTTGATGAACTAGAATTCTTTGCTTCATGATATACATATATTGAAACCAGCTACATTTATGCCATTTATAAGACAACATTTGATAAACAAGTGATCATTGTTGTTGTTTTTCCAGTATTTTATAATCAGCTACCTTTTTACAGGAATACTGCAAAAAAAATTTATGCTGCAAGTATCTTCTTTGAGATTCTTAACCAGTTTGGTGAACTCCAGCCTGATGTGAGTTTTTAATAATGTCATTAATTTCTACATTATTGCTTTGCTTCTTTGTTTAGCTTTTAAAGTTTAGAGTGGATAATTATCTGATACTGGGATATTGATTTTTTATGTTATACTTCTATATGATTGATGAATAATCCTGAGTTAACTTTTCTTTGACAGCTTGAACAAAAGCAGAAGTATGCTGTATGGAAGGCAGCAGATATAAGGAAGGCTTTGAAAGAAGGACGGAAGCTTGAACCTGGCCCACCTGGTGGTGATAAGGATCTGTCTATCCCATCAAGTACATCAAACAATGCATATGTATGCTTCTGAACTTGACAGTAACTATATCTCAATTTAGTTCAACATAATGATATGGGCTACTTAAAAAGATGTGATAAAAGGAATATGAGTTTGAAATGTTTTCTTGGTAAAACCAATCAGACAATGGCGGTGGATGGAAGATAACTACTTATTGATGTTAATATTACCCAAGACTTAAAAGCTCATAAAATTTATTTGGTAAATCTAGAAAAGATAAAAACATAAATATGGTTGAAGCATGAAATGGTTAGGCTTTTAAAAGAATATTTTGTTTGCTGCCATCTTGCTTCAAAAGGGGTAACCATTTAAAGCCCTTTCTCCTCATTTATGGTAATAGGAATTTTATTTTATTTTTAATTCCGAATATCTGTTTTTAGCATTCCAGTGTTTTTAGTTGGGAAGCTGGAATTTTACCTATCATCTCATTCATCTGGGGAGTGAGTCTGGACGTATCTTGGTCACAATAGTTGAGACCTTTGGTGCCAATACAAAGATGCGTTTGTAACTCTCGGGAAAGTCTCTTCCTATTTGGACATTGGCGAATATACTCATTGGGTTTGTCTGGTTGAACTTGCTCAGTGCGATTTGGCTGATAAAGTGTAAATTGGCTTCTACAGAGTGTTTTGGGCTGTATCTTGTGTATCTTATAAATGGAGTATGGAACTGCACTGACTTGGGGAATGCAAATGACCCAAGGCAGCTTGACCATTTGGAAGTTATTTTGATGATTTGATCATATTAGAATTACTAGCAAATGATGTCGCTCTGGAAGTCACGTTTGTATATGTTTCTGAGGCAAGCTGCTGCTTAAGCGACTGATCATTATGTAGAAGCTAAAAACACTTATGAAGATTCTCTAACTAGTTTCTCTTTGCAGGATCTCAGACCAAGTGAAACCAATTCAATTAACAATTCAGTACCAGGAGCTGATGCAGCACCTCTTTTCCATGGTAATGTTGATCACCAATCTTCTGTGAACATTGTGACATCACCTTCATCATACCCAATTGCTGATCATCCTTCCAATGATTTCCACCCACTTCCACCAACAAACAGACCAGAACATTCTGCTTATTCTCAGCCATACCATCAGCCTGACCTGCATGAATCCGAGCAATCATTGCCGCAAAATTATCCTTCCCATAATCCTTCCCATGAAACACCCTCCCCCTCCTACCCTTATCCCGATTTTCAGTCTTAGCTTTACTAATAACAGCCTCCCAACAGCTCCCTCGCACTATTCTTCTTACAACCCAAACTCTGATGCTTCCTACTCTCACCAGACAGCTCCTTCAGTTTCAAACTACCCGTCAACAGCTCAATACACTTCTGGTAGCAGGGACGAGACCCACCATGTAGAACCAGCACCAGCTTCTGCCCTAACATTCCAATATCACTGCAATTACCAGCCGCCGCCTGATAAGATTGCTGAGGCACACAAGGCTGCAAGGTTCGCTGTAGGGGCTTTGGCATTTGACGATGTGCCTGTCGCAGTGGAATTCCTCAGAAAATCTCTTTAACTGTTGACGAATCCGTCAGCAAGTCAGTAAATGTTACATATGATCTTGTAGTTGGTTGCTTTCCAGCACTGGTTGCTTTCCCGCACTGGTGTTTTTGTATGGTTCGACTTGTACAGTGCATCTGTGCTTGCTTGAATTATCTATTTGTAATGCCACACCTTACTATGCACACAAAGCTTCTCACCCAGAAAAGAAAAACGAAAAAAGAATCTTACCATGCACATATAGCTTCTCACACAAGAATGAAAACACATGGTTGTCTTCACGTTCTTGGTGGTATATCGATAGTCATACTGTTGTCACAGCGCTGGTGGTAAGTATGATTTCATTAGGTCTTTTATGATGTCATTGGATAAGAATGATTTCATTAGGTCTTTTATGATGTCATTGTAATGACCGACAGTTTTCGGCTTGGCTTATTTGAGCACAGAATCAGTGCATGATGCATGTCGGGGCTGATAACACTCATTTCAGCATTGGAAAGTGATTTGCATTTTTTGGGGTGCGTGCTTATCACTTTTTAATGCTGATGTGAGTGATCACATGGCTGAACATGAATTGTGCACAGATTTTGTGTGCACAGAATCCGGAGCGGACAGTTTTACCTCCCATGAACTTGTTGCACATGCCAATTGATAATGGGACTGCCTTCTTAATGAAGGGTAACAAATGTTCTGTCCCAGAATTGTGGTGTCCCACCGTGTTCTACCCACAAAGGCTGGGTGTAACTGTAAAAACAGTTTTCAAATGAAAAAATAGGTACCCATAAAAAGTGTTCAAATGAACATTTGCTCCTTATCTATAATATCTTTCTATTATACAAAAGCCGGTCCGGCGGATTTGGTCTATCTTCCTCCCGTCTCACTCTCACACATTCCTTCTCTCTCCTGCCGATGCAAGCCATTCTCAATTGGAGAATGATTGTCTGTATTGACACAGACCTCTACAAGCATGCCATTGATTGATACATGATGGATTTTTGAATTTGGTGTCTTTTTTGAACACCTACTTTTTCATCTGAACACTTTTTGGGATGTTTTTTTACCCCAAATACAACACATGTCAGCTTATCACTCACTATACACACTATAGACACATTTTCATCACAGAACATTATCTTCCTTCTCAACCCGTCTCTTTGGAGGAAGGATTCTATCCGCCTCCTTCAACGAACGTTTGGTCCGTTGGGCATTAGGGGTGGACACATCAGTGCTGAAAAGTGATTTACACTTTTGGGGGACACTTATCATTTTTTTCAACACTGACATGTCTGCCCCCTGACACCTAATGGATCGAGTGTCTGTTAAGGGAGGCAGACAAAATCCTTCTCGGTCTCTTCGTCTTCCATGCCTTTTAGTCTCCCAAACCTCTCTCAAAACTACTACCTCTCTCCTAGCCATTAACATCATCTGCCCTTTCATCTCCTACGCTTTCCTCTCTCCTAAAACTTTACATGAACTCCCTTCACTCCCAAACCTTTCTTCTTCATTGCCAATGCAAACAGCTTAATGCCTTGAACGATTGGGTTGCACGATGGTTAGGGTATCATTGGTTCCATTATTTGCCAATCCCATTTCATCTTCTATAATGTATTTGTGTTTTGCACTCATAGTGGCACCCTTGCATCAATTTTGATGATTCCCATAAGCCTTTTGTGTTCTAAACCCAGCCTCTTCATTTACTATGCTCCCTCATGGTTAAGGTAGGTTAAAAGAAAAAGGGATTCACTTAAAAATGTAGGATCTGCTATTGATCACCCACCCTACTCTTGTAGGTATTCTAGGAACATCAAAATAGGCTTTTGGAGACTAAAACAAGGGAATAAGAGGATAAACCATCTGTGCATGGCATGATTCTCTAGAGTTAAGAGTTACACCTTATGGAATGAACATCATCAATCATAATATGATTTATGAGAGAGGATGAGAATAAAGAAGAGAAGAAAAATGGTGAAAGAAAATTACATTTTAGGACTGGAGATGGCTTTCTAAAGGGTATCATCATCTTCATTTTTTTAATATTTTACAGATGCGAGTGTGAGAAGTTCAAAGTAGAGGAATGGCAGGGAACAAAGAACATGAAGGAAAATATGAGTTAAATAGGTTATGTCGAACTCTAAAGTTGAAAATGTGGACATAGGAGACCTTTGAAGATCTAAACATATTTGACCTTTGGTGGAAGGGTGTATGAATGGAAAACCTTGTTACTCTCTCTCTCTCTTTGTAATACCCTGCAATGCTTTAAAAGGGTAAAAATATAATTTTACATATATATGGGTAAAATTGTCATTACATATACCTTAGAAAAACCTTAGAGTGGTTTAGGAACCTTTTGGACCAAGTTAGAAGTGCAAACCCAAGTTGGGCCTCAAACTTGTCAAGTTCAAAAGTTATCTTGATGACGTATTTGGGATAACTTCCTGAGACCACAAAACCCAATCCAAAAATAATTAGACATTGAGACATACATTTTTGAAAAGGTCTTTGAGTCTAGTTTCTAACTCAACAAATGCTTTGTAAAAATGAATTTTCTAGAAAAAGTTATGCCTGTTTTACTACAGGGTGTCAAAGCTGAAAATTCAGCATTTGTGATCCAGGACATGATCGATCTTGCACAAGGGGCACACCTCTTGAGTGGTGCCCGTGATCGATCACAAAACACCTAGAAACGCTGAAACGTCTAAAATTTACAATTTGTACCACTTTTATAACATAGCTTGCACCTATTTGACCCCCACACGAATGGCATCTCATCTATGATGACTTAAACCGCTATTTACACTTCATTTATGTCATTTATACCCATTTAGAACAAAAGGAAAAGGGATTTAACATTTTTGGAGAAGAATGTTGGAGTTCTTCCCCAATTAGGAAAGGTTTACTTCCAACCATGGAAATCCTTCTAGATTAGCTTATTCTTCTCTTAAAACTTCCAAGTTTCATTCTTCTAATGTTAGAACTATGCCTATTCTACAAAGAAAGTTATGAATAGAGGTTGAAGTCAAGGTTTCTTGCTTGAAGACCTTGGATTTGAGTTTTTGTAAGTAAATCTATCACACTATAGATGATTTGAAGTAACTTTCTTTGTGGATTTCTTTGATCTTTGAACTTTGTGATTGAATCCTTTAGAATCTTTGAAAAATCATTGGCTAAACCTTTGAATATGGTTTGATTCTTGGATTTGTGCTTCTTTAGTAAGTTAATAGTTCTTACTATGGGTTGATGATGTAGATTCTCTTTGAACTTATTTGATTTTTGTGGAAACTCTTTGGAATTTCTAAAA
>JAOXJP010229452.1:0-10948 GCA_025762735.1 Platanus orientalis | reverse complement strand
GATTTTATTCAAATCTCTTTCATGTGGGTCCCATGCAAAGCTATTTGGGCTTGTTAATGGACTTAAGACATGTAGGCTTGGTCTTTTAGGTTATTGTTTGAAACCCGGACTAGGCCTAATGGACTTGTTAATTGGGCTTAATTTATAAATTTGAAACCCATGTATGACTTTTGGGTCTTTGATATGCATTTTTTAGGGTGTAAGCCCTTATTTGTAATTTGTACAAATTTTAGGTGTCTACAATATTATGTAACTTGTTGGACTCACATTTTTCAATCCTTATTGTGTTACTTTTTCTTTGCCATTGGTAACATAAATGTTAGTTACTTTTATTTATACTTGAACCAATTAGAGAAAGTGTATTTGATACATTATTTTGTCGATTCATGATATTGGTGCAAATTAACTTTGATTTTTTTATATAAAAAAATGTAAAAATTATACGCATTAAGCCCAAAATGATTAATGTGATAAAAAAAGTTGTACAAGTAAGAAAAAGAAATGAGGTGGGAGTGGAGATGGGTGTTATTAGTTTTTAATTTTAAGGGTGTTAATGTTTGCTCCCATAATCTTGTTCTTATACATTGTAAGTTCTGTAGATATAAAGGTTGTTTGATGTAGCAGTTCATAAGTTTTTCATTATTGTTCACTAAGAATTTGAATGAAACATATCTGACCTATATGTTGTGATCTCATTAATGGGACTACAATATTTTGAGACCACACACTCTAGACCAAAGCTCTTACTACATAGAAATTGAGCTCGAAGGCTTTAAAGAATTGGTTAAAGAGAACTTTAAAGGAACATGATCATATAGGAGCTCTCAAATTTTTTTATATTATTTATTATTAGATTGTTTTTCTTCTCTAACACGTCTCATCTTTATTTGTTTGAAAACACTACCTTTGCTTCCTTTGTTATTATAACAATCTTTTCTAATGTACTTTACTTTGTTATTGTTCTATTTTTTTAATCTATTTAATAGGGAATTATATTTAATCATGATATAAAAAACACATTTTTTCAAATTTTTTTTACATCTCTTGCTCGTGCTAGTTATGCTTATTGGAAAGCACATATGTGTATTTTCTTAAAGGATCAAGGCATTGCCATTTTGAACTTAGTTGTTTCAGGCTGGAAAGCTCCTATTGAGGAGGAAGTTAGTAAATAGACTTCTAGTCAAAATAATGCATATAATGTTTATTGTAGAGCATTAAATGCAGTTGTTTGTGTTGTTAGTATGAATGAGTTACAAACGATTTGTAACTTAGATACTGCCAAAGAAACATTGAATTTACTTGAAGTAACCCGTGAAGAGACTAGTGTAGTAAAGCAATCTAAGCTTTAAATAATGATAACTAGGTTTGAGACTTTTAGAATGGAAGAGACTCAATATTTCATTGAATTCTATACCCAGCTCCAAGATAAAGTTAATTCAATGAGGGTACTTAGAGAAGATGTGTCTTTGTAATGCCCCCGAACCCGGGCTCGGATCTCGTCCGTACGTGCCCCGGATTTGGAGCAGTCTAATCGACATTCAATTTGTATTTCATAACATATACAACCATATATTCATATCATAGTGTCAAAATCTAATTTATTCAATCATATGCAGAAGCATGAAGACATTTTCCTATGCTTTACCTTAGACATAAATCCTTTATCATTAAATCATAGTTCTTAATTCAATACCTTTATCTTTAGTGGAAGCATAATTCATTCATAACATGTAACCATAACCATTCATCTCAACATAATGTACAGTGGAAGCATATAAATCATAATTCATTAGTGATTATATTCATTCACATAGCTATGTAACGGAAAAATAACCACCTATTATTGATATTCACATTACTATGTCCATAAAAGTAAAGAATCATCGGTCACATATTCTTAATCAAAGGTGGAAGTCCCAAAAATCCATGTGTCTATTACATCATAATCCATCATAATAACATTTATTACATTCATCCAAATAAAAGAAATAAGGCACTAAAGTATACAGTTTTCATCTCATCTCTCTCACAATAATCACATATAGCATGAATCACCTCCATGCATCATCAACCCATCACGTACCATCGTAACATGTGCCAATTAGGGTGAGCATGATGGGCTTAACAAGTACAAATGTAAATCATATCCAAAAGAGGTAGATATAACTTGTAAACAAGTCTCTCTTATGTAACATAAACATGGATAGTAATATGAAGCTCAAACTATACGAAGCAATAACATATAATTCCATGGGTATAATCAATTAAGCAACATAAACATAATCAATGCTATGGACAATAAAGGAGTACATGCCACAATGTACTGATAAGTGTAACATCATTAACTTTTGGAGTTAGCTAGTATACCACTTTTTCATATTCATCTTCATACTTCTTATTGATAGTTTGTTCACATAATAAGATTCGATTACATTCGTATCACATAGTTCATTTACTTCTAGACTCGATTAAATGCCTTATTCATGAGATCATATCACTTATCAATAGATTTCAAAGATTATATTTTTTTTATTCTCCATTGTAGTGACCTAATGGGAGGTCCCAGAATTATGTTCAATAGGTTCAAATGAGGAAAGGTAGAAACCAAGTCAATATCAATAACTTCCATTATAGCGACCTAATTGTATGTCTCAAAACGATCTTTAAAAGGTTCAATGGTTTAAAGTTTGATAGAGGTTTTCCCTGTTTTGACCTAGGGTTATGTCCCTTCCTTATTTAGACCCAAGGTTAAGTCATTAAAATGTAGAATTCTACCATCTTTCAACCCAAGGTTATGCTTCTTTGTTTAGATCCAAGGTTAAGTCTCTTTCTTGTTTAGACACAAGGTTAAGTCCCTTCTTTATTTAGACCTAAGGTTAAGTCATAGAATTTTATCAAAATTTCAAAAGTTCGATAAAGCCCAAAGAGGGTTCAATAGTTCAAATGTTCAATGACATTTCAAAGTTCAATAAACAGTTGAGACATATCAATAGTCAGTAAGGGTTCTCATGACATATGAAAGAAGGATTCATTGTTCAATGAATTTCAATCATAATACTTTCACATTTTACATTCAATTGTTTATAATTTCATTCATATAGATCACATATGATCATTACTTCAAGTAGATTTCGATAATTCACAGTTCTTATGATTTTTCATATCATGAGATTTTTTATTTGTTAAAGGAATCGATAATACCAATCAATGATTCATATTTCATAATCCATATATGAGATTGAAGTTTCAATCACACTTTATTTCAATCAGAGACACATTCTTAGGTTCAATTTTATGTTAGTTTAATGGAATTCACGTTTCTTATGAAAATTCAATGAGATTCACTTAGTTCAATGATATCATGTTTCATATCAATCAATTTTACAGAGAATTTTATCAATTTGATCTTAGATCAATGTCCATTACATATCAAACATAGGGATTTCAAAGTAAAAATTCAATGGATCTATCAATAGAGAGAAACATGAGATCAAAGCGTACTTAGATTCGGTATTCATAGTATTTTACATGAGATTTCAGTAGAAATCATGGATTCAGCAAAGAAACTTTACACAGGTGATGAAAATAGCATCCAAGTCACATAGGATTCACTTGTAATCACAGGGATCATCAATTTTAAGTAAGGCTCTCATGGTTTCTAAGTCAAAAGCATTCCAACAGTGGGTTTCATCATCAAATTGTAAAAAATCTACAAGAAATAATGGAGGAATTGACATTAGTTTGCAAGAGTACTTACTCTCATTAGATTAATGGGTGGTATCCCCACTCTTCCTCATGGATTCATACAATGGATGAGTTCAAAGAATATAAATTCCATAACAATGGATAAATTCATAGAATCTAACATATAGAATGATACATAGAAGGAAAAAGTGCTAGCTAGTAATATAGATTTATAAAAGTACTTAATCCTTTCAAATCTTTCATTCTTCCTCAAGTTTCTTCTCTTCAATTACCTAAATTCACTTTCTTTATAAAAATTAGTGTAGATTTATCATCAAATGAATGAAACTAAGATGATTAATGAAGAAAACCACTTAATCTAGTAAAAGTTCCTAAGATTGGGTTGAACTTACCAAATTGGAGAAGAGTTTCTCCTCATTTCTTCCTAAATCTTCTAATTCTCTCTTCCTCTCTCTTTGTGTTATAAGGAGGCTAAATGAAGTGTTGTTAGAGTTTTAAGTCATCCTAAGCAAGATCTCATATGTATGGGGGACAAATAGGAGCGAGTCACGTCATAAAAATGACCAAAACTAATAATTTTTGAACATTTTAGCTTTTTTGAGCATGTCGTGATCATGAACCTTCTAGATATCACCCTAGGACCCCATTACATCATCTGTGATCGATTAGGCCAAAATCAAGCTTTTTCGATTAATTACGAGATCCATGATCGATTTTTCTTCTCCCAAAAAAATCCTACACACACCTACTTGTAAAACGGCCATAACTTTATCTAAAAATCTAAAAACAAAACTCTGAATTACATACCATTTGAGGCATTGGAAAGTAGACTTGAAGACATTTTCAAAAATGTATGAAACATCCTTTAATTCACTCGAGATTGATGTCAGTGGGTCCAAGAAGTTATCCCAAATACACTTTTAGGATAGCTTTTGAACTTGACAGGTATGGGGCCCAACTTGGGTTCTATACTTCTTGTTTGGTCCAAAGGGTTCCTAAACCACTCTATGATCTGTATAAAATATTTGAAATGAAAATTGTACCCTTATGGAGAAAACTAGAATTTTACCCTTTAAATGCAACGTTATAATCTGACTCCAAGATTGTGAGGAAAATTTTGAAATCTCTCCCTAAGAAATTTTATCCCAAGGTGACTGCAATTGAACAGAGCAAAGACTTAGATAAAATTAAAGTAAAAGAACTACTAGGCTCATTTCAAATCTTTGAATTGAAACTCAAACCAATTAGATAGGACTTAGCTCTTAAAACACATTATGGAAATCTAATAATGAGGAAGTGTTTAGTAAGGATTTTATGTTCTTTAGCAAGAAATTTAGAAAATTCTTCAAAATGAAGAAAATGCTTTCGTTTAACTGTAAGAAAACAAGTAAAAAAATTAAGGAATGTAAAGTAAAATTGATTTTGGACTTAAAGTTAAATAATTTAAAAGAATTGTCTGGATCTTATTCACCCTCTCTAGGATCATTGGATATCGATATTTTGCACTTTTAGGAAATAGGCAATGGGGAAAAATAAATTTCTACATGAACAAATGGATACTAACATTAAGAATCATGAAAATGCTTATTACAAAACCAGTAAGGTGTCAATAGAGAAAGTAAGTGATGTTATCAATCATCAAGAAGGTGGGTGGAATACTGAAATAATAAGAATTGTTGTTATTGAAGAAGAAATAAATAAGATATATATTAGTACAAATGTACATGAGGATAAAATTATATGGAACTATAAATAAAAAAAGAAGAGTTTATACAATTAAGTTAGGATATTATATTGAGGAACTAGACCTAGGCATTCAATAAATTAAAAAAAAAAGATTAGGAGAAGATTGTTGTAGTTATCCTAGAAATGATAGTAATGGATATATTAATAATATCAATATAATCACTAATATTAATAATGATAATAACATGGTAGGAAATAATACAATTAATATTGGTAACTCTATAAATAATAGAACAATAACCTATAGTAATCAAAATAATGTTATAGAACTTTACATAATCAGAATTTTCCATGTAATAAATTATGGCAATTAAATATTCTACAAAAATAAAACACTTCATTTGGAAAGCATGCGATAATGCTCTCCCAACAAGAGAAAATTTAAAGAGAAAGAAAATTGATATTGAACCAATATGTCCAATATGTGAAGAACTTGAGGAATCAATTTTACATAGTTTAATTGCATGTCCAATATTTGAAAAAGTTTAGTATGCTTCATCTTTAACTATGAGGAATTTGTATAATTGAGAATCAGATTTTGGTGAATTGTTTTACTGGGATGGTTTAAATAAAAAAGATAAGAGGTGGTTGTGTGAAAGTATTATCATATATTGTTGGCACATTTGGAAGCCTTTTTTTTTTTTTTTTGGAAAAAAGGATTTGAATATGAATTCAATCATGTCTAGTGCTTGCAGATTGATATGAGAAATAGAGCTTCTAAGCTTTGTACAGGAAAATAAAATGAATAATGCTAAGTGCTGGCAACCTCCAACCAGTGATAAAATAAAGCTAAATTTTGATGATGCTCTCTCTGTCAAGAAACTTCAAACTTATATGCGTATTGTTCTACGTAATGTGAATGGGGAACCTCTCATAATTAGAATAAGATTCAGACCAATATGTTCACCTCTACCGGCTGAGTGTGAAGAGGCTATTAATTTGGCTTACATACGGCAGTAGCTATGAAGGTCAAGAAGTTAGTGATAGGAGACTCTAAGATTGTGATTTAAGCTTTGAAAGAAGAGTTGGAGGAATTTTCAGTAGAAATACAAATATTCGTAGAAATTTGCAAAGCTTTATTTCAATAGCCTTAGAGATGCCATACCACAAATATCTCACCCACAGATGATCGGTCTGTCTCAATTTTTAAGATGCTGTGTCTCAATGGGCTGCAAAACAGCTCGGCTTTATGAGCAAATGAAACTACCTCCATTACATGTTTTTTATATCGAGAAAACATGAAATGGGTAGCTTTATTCACTTGAGATGGTTAAAATGCCACCAAAACTCATTTTGTAGTATTTCTGTGTTGTCATGTTCTCTATTATTGCTTTTCTTACTGTTATGCAAAAGCATTAGCAAACTGAATGATCTTGTTGTGGTTCATGTGATTTTACTTGCTGTAGGTAAGTTGACACGAATGATATAAACGTTATTTTGTGCCTATTTTCATTGACTTAAATTTTTCTTTTTGTTGTTATCCGCAGAGTAGGATGACAAGAAGGGAAAGAAACAATGCAGCAGTGGGAAGATGATGATGTCAATGATGAATTCTCTACGCAGCTGAGGAGGGAATTGGAGATCAACAATGAGATCTCAATTAGAGCTGTCAATTGGGCTGCACTGAGGTCAGCCCGAGCCCAACCTGAACAACTATACATGTGTTCGATTTCAGCCCAATTTAAAATATCAGGCTTTGGGCCAAGTTCGGATTGCCCAAAATAATGATTACACTATTAACTTTAGGCTTATTTTGGACCAATAATTGCTCCCTTCCCAAAAAAAAAAAAACCCATTTTCATAATATTTTTTTGTATTATTCCACATATCCCAATTGTTTGAAAAAAGAAAATGAAAAATAACCATAATCACGTTTGATTTATCAAAGATTTTCCCCTCTGAGTTTGGTGCGCCTCAAAAGTGCCCCCTGTACGAGGGGGAACACATCACGTCAAAAAGGGATTTACACTCTTACCTTCCCCCCCCCCCCAAAAAAAAAAAAAGTGTAAAACACTTTTCGACATGATGTCCCCCCTACATGTAGGGGGTGGGGACAGCTTTAGGGGTGCACCAAATCCCAGCCCAAGATTTCAATATTAAAGATCAAAATATTCCCATCAGGATTTGGTGTGCCCCTTTAGAGAACGCCTAAGTAAATACCCAAATGAAAACTGTAGAAACAATTTCCAAATGAAAAAGTAGGTATCCTTAAAAGTGCAATCTGGAATTGGTAGGACTAAATAAAGTCACCCTAAGAAAGACTGACACAAGGCCTGACACATCAGCATTGAAAAAAGTGACTTACACTTTTTGGAGGATTTTCAATTTTTTGACACTGGTGTGTCAGCCCGTGTCAGTCCTACCTTATGGTGACTTTAGTTAGTCCTACCAAATAAAAATGGGGGGAACAGATATTCTGTCCAGGATGGTGTCTTGGACACCAAGGGATGACACATGGAACAAAATGGGTGGGAATTTGAAATTTTGTCTAATTCCCATTCATTCCATGTGTCGTCCACCATCATGGACAGACCATTTGCTGTGTGTGTGTTTTCGGACTCATCAGCCCAGTTGCAGCCCAAAGCTTGTGGGCATGAACTTTAGCTTTTTATTTCATATATTTTTTTTAATAGTTAAGCTTTCCATTGTGCTTTTCCCCCCTTTTTATTCTTTTGATCTTCTTATTTCACCCTCGTTTATTCTATATTCATTCTGCTCCTTTCTCTTCTGTTTTGCTTTGATGTTTGCGAAGACACATGAGATTAATAAAGGAATCTTCTGGACTGCCACCTTTTTAATGCGTACGCATTCAGCTTCATCAATATTCTATTATTACCTGTTAATCCTCTTGGATGGGGTATTTTACTTAAAAATTGAGATAATAAGATTTTAGATTTATGATCCAAAACTTGGATAAGGAAAAAAAGTATAAATACTTCTCTACAAAAGTATTAAGGTATTATACCTTTCCTAAATATAGAACAAGGCAACGAAAACAAATGTATCATTCAAAGTGAAAAGTTTCTATTCGATAGTTGCTGATTCCTGAATAGAAAATGATAGAAAAAATATCCCACAAGAAAAGATAAGAATCATAAGAAAATCATGAAAAACCCAGTTTTTCATGACAACCAGACAGCTTGAAAATGATTTTCTTGAGAAAAATTTTCAAGAATCATGAGAAAACCAGCTTTTCAAGCAATCGAACATGGCCTAAGAGAATTATTGAATCTTTTGCATCTAATATGATTTTAACTAGTAATATCATATAAAATTACTATTGAGGTTCCATAGTAACTATTGTTCAACATTCCAAAACTTTCTCATAAAAAAAAAAATCCAAAACTTGTATGTTTTTCCATGTTATCTCCTTTAAAAAAAAAAAAAAACCTTAGAACATGGAGGAAAGTGGGGAAGAAATAGATGTAGAAATAGAAACAATTTCTGAAACGAATGAGACTAAGGGGAACTTGAAATGTGAAACGAGCACAAAGAAATTATGGCAAATTTCACCCCAATAACTATCTGCCATGTGGCAAAAAGGGTTACTTTCTAAGGGGACAACAATGGGGAAAATTGATTTATGGTCAACTTGAAATAATCTAATTGACCTTGACCCCGTCCAAAAAATAACAATAATAATGATAAATAAGAAAATAATAATGATACATAATTATTAGACCACCCTCAAAATTCCATATATTTTCAGATATACCATTCAGGAGGCAATAAAGACATTGTTACTATTTAAAAAGGAGCCATATCCTTTGTGCGGGGTGTAGAAGTGGCAATGTTTGACACAACCCGTTAACCCAACACTAAATAACTGGGTTAGGGTTGACTGTAAATGTGTTTTGGGTCAAAGTGGGTCAACCTGCTTTGGCACGATTAATAAATGAGTTAGGTTTGGGTTGAGCCATATAATCGTAGCCTTAACTTGATACGTCACAAATATGACCTGCCAACATGAATTACCACATAATCAGTGAATTCGACACAAAATAAGTAAGTTAAAGTTGACTATAAACATGTTTCGAGTCAAAGCAGGTCAATCCACTTTGATAAGATTAATAAACGGGTCAGGGTAGGGTTGAGCCATATAGTTGTATACCCTTATTTCGACATGACATGAACCCAACCTGCCAACACAAATTGTCACCCCTAGCTAGGTGGCACAATATTCCAAGACAGAAGGGGGTGAGGGGGTGGGCTTTATGCAAAAAGTGTATGCCTCCACCCACCCCTTGTGTCTTGGTATACTGTGCCACTCGGCATAGAGGATATGGTTCCACTTAAGAAGGTCCCCATAAGATGAATAATATGGATTTGTCTATAAAAATAGGTGTTCTGACAAAGCCATCATAGGCTCATAGCCACATTTTATTGCATATTGTTTAATAGTTTTAATAAAGTTCTTTTATTTCATCATCACATGTGTAATTTTATTTATAGGTAATAGTTTGTTGACTCGCTGAGTTGACTCGATGCGTGAGGTATAGAAGTTGAGTCAGGTAGGTAACTCCCTTATATATAATACCAGACTCAGCTGACTCCTCTAACTTGGGCCAAGTCACATGATTCTAACCAAGTCTTAACTTTTTTAAAAATAATAATAAAAAATATTAAAACCTAATAAAAAAAAACTCATATTACTTAGTTTAGGTTAAAGTATTTTAAAGAAATAACTTAAGTGATTATGACTCTTCATTTCCAAAAACTATCATGACGTTTGGTTCTTTATGTGGGTGTTCACTACATAGTTTTGAGAACTGGACAGACCATCAAATTGGTAAAGCAGACGGTTCAAGTCTAATTGAGGTCTATTTACATGGTTTAGCCTTGGTTTGTTTTAACCATAAGTAAAGTGTAATAAATTATCATAAACTAAATAATACATTAGAAGGCTTATGATCGGGTTTCTAATTTCTAGACATACCAAAAAATATAATAACATACTAAAAAATAAAACAATTCATGGAAAGTGTGATTAGAATTCAGCAAGAAATGTTCTAATTAATTGGAATTTAATAATATCTCTAGATTGTATTGGGTTTTCACATAGAAAAATCTTTTTAGTCTTGACTTATGAGAATTTTATAGGATCATAATAAATAAATAAAAAACTTATATTTATCATTGAAATTAGAAAAACTTGATCCAAATGCTATCTATAATTTTTAATTATTTTTTATATTTTACAAAAATAAAAATTCAAAGTGATATGACTCCCTGAGTTGGCTCTAATGACTCCAGTTGACTCCACTCCTAAGCTATCCGAGTTGATTAAATAATCAGAGTCAGCAAACCTTACTTTGATCTCATGAGATGAGATAAGTTGTCCTCAGGTAACATAGTATGTCAGACATATGGATTGTATGTGCAGAGATCTAATTATCCAATTCTTGTATGCCTAAAACTTTACAATTATGGGTGATGTTAGGTGCATCACTTAAAAGTAGGGGTGGGCATGGGCCGGGCCGGCCCGAGCCCAGCCCTC
>JAOXJP010229451.1:0-10948 GCA_025762735.1 Platanus orientalis | reverse complement strand
GACATAGACATTATATATATAAAATATTTACTTTAAAAAGAGATGTAGTTTAGGACTTATTGAAGTTTTTGTTAAAATTGGGGTTTAGTCTTTGATCCTAAGATCTGAGTCCAAATCTTTGTTTTTGATGCAAATGGATGCAAATGGAGTCCTTAGATTTCTTAATAGATGCAAGATATATAAAAAAATTGAAGAAAAAATAGGAGAGAAAAGGCTTTGGTTGATATCGAAACCGATACGTATCCATAGAAACCGATACGTATCCACCGAAACCTTTCAAAATTAAGGGTTTTCAATACAAAAAGTACCTGGTATTATCGATACAACCGATACGTATCCACGATACCAGGTACTTTTAAAAGTAACTGGCAGTTTTGTTTCGGAAACCATGGAAACCGATACGTTTCGGCCAAAATTGATACGTATCGACCGAAACTTGAAACCATGGGTGGGTCTTGTTCTAGTGGAAGTTCTTATTTCTTTTTCCGACTATAGTTTTTAAACTTTTTTCCTCCATCATCACCATTCTTTCTCTTTTTTTCTTCATTCTCTCCCTTTCCACTAACTTCATCGAAATGATAGATAGGAACTGGTATTAGGAGTGGGACCGAGGATAACTCTTCCCTTATATACTGCTCTCCTTGAGATGTCTGAGAGGAGAAGAAAGGCAGAGATTTAAAAAAGTGACATCCTGTGACGCAAACTTGCGGTGAGTAGTAGGATGATAACACTTGTACCTTTTTGATAAACACCATAGCCAAAGAAAATGCCTTTGAGGGATTTGGGATCAAGCTTAGAGCGAT
This sequence comes from Platanus orientalis, assembly GCA_025762735.1. Taxonomy (NCBI): domain Eukaryota; kingdom Viridiplantae; phylum Streptophyta; class Magnoliopsida; order Proteales; family Platanaceae; genus Platanus; species Platanus orientalis. The sequence continues at coordinate 10,145 of JAOXJP010229451.1, read as the reverse complement.
CAGATTTAGGGACATGAACATAACTATCGCATTTTCTGTCTTCCACTTCCTATACCATGGATCACTCTTGGGAGGAATCTCAATTTTCAAATACTCCTTCTTGTCCTTTCCTTGAATATAAAAAATGATGGATTTGGACCAAGTGAGGTAATTAGTGCCATCAAACTTCATTGTGGTTATTTGTAGTTGCGAAGGATTTCCATGGGATAGTAGGCTGCTCACATTGCCTTTGCCGGCCTCACCAGAGGTTTGACCTGAACTAACTTCAAACATGTTGAGACTATTAGGCTAGAGAATACTCACAAAACAACTGATAATAGAGTTCTGTCTCACCTGAGACCTAATGGTTGAACAATAAGAACTCACTACATAGGCTGACATCATCCATACACCATACGATTGCACACACGAACACCGAACCCTTGTTACTGGGAATGAACATTCCTATAACCTCTAGGCACACTATAACGATGCAAACAGTAGTAAGCCCCAAGCATCCATCATGAATCCCAATTGTCAATACGCGATAGAAAATGAATCTGAAGAAGGGGTCGGTAAAACCTGTCAACAAAACTCGTCACAGCCTTTCCAAAGCAACCCCAAAATGTGTGGGAGTTCATTTATAGTTCTTCTATGATTAAAAAGAATAAAAAACAGTCCAAAATACCCATCAACAAATCGCCAGCTCGAGCACACAGTCGATACAAATTGTCAGTGAGCCTAGGCATTAACTCGGGTGGACGAAAAATGAGATCTCTCTCTCAATCCTTCACCAATCTTCACGAGACTTGTTGTAATAGCTTTCTAGGGAAAAAAATGATCCAAACATGTCGAAAAAACCAAATAAAAAAATCTTGATTCAATCGTTGTATGCAAAATTCCAAAATTTGGAATTTTGAGATTTTTTTATAGAAAAATCATTAAAACATACTAAATCACTTTGATATCACATACAACTTGTTCCATAATTTTTGTAAAATCTTGTTCTTCCAAACCCATCGAAAACCTTCAATTGCTTTGATAGGCCTTATGCTTGCTAACGTCAGCCCTAGCCTTGCTGACGTTAATAGCTGGGTGAGTCCAAACTCTCCACGTCGTCAACCTCATGAACCAGTTCTGATACCAACTTGAATATCTGTAATCTATTAAATAGAGAGGAAGAAGAAGATGAATTTCACAAGTGAGGGAAATTCGTATATGTTCTTCTCATACGGTTGTGTCTATAGTAAACAATTTATTTGTGTGCAGTACTTTTGGTATATCAAAGATGTATGGGTATATAATACCCTACCCTAATGCACCAAATACCCTTTAGATAAATGTATCACAACACATACCACATCCACATCCTCTACAACCACTTATACCTCTACCTCGACCTCCTGTGATATTATCTTGTCCTCAACCAACCATAGAAACAAGTGCAAAACTTTCATTACTTGGGTTCTTAGACAGAATAGATGAGCTAGAATGAGCTACAACTAGAAATCTTGCTTAGACTTTATTTATGGATGGGATACTATCACTAGCCAATATCTGATCTCTAATATTCTGAAAATTTGTATTCATGCCAGACAAGGATTTAGCCACTTGAAACTCTTCATGTTTCCTTTTAAGTTGCTCAATATCATTAGTAATAGGCTCTCACATGTTCAGCTCTTCCCACATTCCACGAAGAGTACTATAATATTCAGTCACTGATTTGTCACCTTGCTACAACCTGGAAATATTTTCATATAATTGGTAGATACTGGAGACATTCTTTTCCATAGAATACATCTCCTGAAGTGTTGTCTAGATTTGTTTTGTAGTATCCAATAACATTACATTCACATTTATTTGTGGTTCCATACTATTCCACTGTTAAGTCATAACCAAATAGTTATCTTGCCATCACTTTTCATATCCATCACTAGTTTTTGAAGAAGGATCTCTAATTATATTTATTTTTCATCTTGCACCAAAAAAAACTTTTACTGATTGTGCCCATAACAAGGAGTGTTCCATTCAGTTTGATACTAGTGATATGTAAATTAACACTATCAGTAGACTGAATGGTAGGAGCTTTTTCATGTCCTTTCTAATGTAACATGCATGTAGGGTAGTGAGTGTGTGCACATGAGATATGAATAAAATTACTAAAGTAATAAATAAAAATAAACAAGATTCCTAATTGTAAGTCCACGTGTTAATTCAGATAGTTCTTAAATTAGGCTCAATATGCACTAGAGGAATTAGGGCTTACAAAAATTAATAAACAAATAAAGACCTAATTAGCATGTTTGGATTATCAATAGATACAAAAATTTAGTAATGAGACTAGTGTTGGTCAAACCAGAAAAGTGCCTAAATTAGGTTAAAATTTAGAGAAATAGACCAAATAATTCCAGGAATGATCTGAGAGGTCTAGAGATGGGTTTAATAATATATTTAGATAATTAGGATATTGTATTGGTGTTCTGTTTAGGCCAGGAGATAGTAAATTCAGATTGGGCCAAACGCCACAACATGCCAAAAGTGCCTACTGTCAGAAATTTGAAAAGAGAGCCAAATAAGGGAAGAAATATTTGAATCTAATGTCGAATGCCTCCTTGATGATGTTAAAGATGTTTGCAATCAATATTTAGGCTCATAAATCCGATTTGGGGATTTCCCAAATTTTCAAAAAACTTATCTCTTCTAGAACAGGTGATGCTAGCCTTTGATAACTTGTTGGTTATTTTTTTTTAAATTTGAAGATTTCAGAAGTGGGTCTCCTAAGTGTTGAGAAGGTATTGGAGAAGCCCAAATGAGCAAGGCTCTAACGGTCCGTGAGTAGAAGCCAATATCGTACAGTTGCTTTTTTGGGAGTATTCACGCTTGGCTTGGGTTAGATTGCTTGGTCTTTTTTTAAATCATCAAAAAACCTGTAGAATAGTTACTTAAGGTGGATCGTACAGATGCTTGTAAGGGCCTGGAGAAGATCTCACCCTTAGAGCTATATTAGTGTGAGATTGGGATGCAGTATTGTGCAGGTCCTGCTATAGAAAGTGTTCACACCTGGTTGTGGTATCTCAGCCTGTAACCTAACTTTGTGGGGGTTATTCTGAGAATGACTGCAGCATGTAGGATCGTCTGGGGAGGTACAACATCAGAGAGAAAACCATTATACCAAAAGTCTTACGGATTGAAGACAATGTCATTCTCGTGCAGATGGGTGAGCAGCTGATTTCACGCCCGGGGATGAATCCAGCCCCTGTAATCCTCAAAAAAAAAAAAAAAAACTACAAGATGCAATTGATGACTACAATAAGAGGTGTTATTCAACACTTATGATGACCAAGCAGATGTTGCTTTGAACAATATTGCAATACCTAGAGCTCAGAGATGATTCTCGTGCAATAACCGCAAATTCAACAACTTAAAATTCTAAAAAAAAAATATGAATAAAGAAGAGGAAAAAAGGGGAAGAAAAAACCTTTAACCCAAAAGGTGGGAGTGCCCTCCACCACTAGCGTTAAACTAGGTGGAGACCTAGAACCATTCTAGGGTTTTTCGTTTCTTCAACCTGTGACAAACACAAGAGAGAGAAAAGATCTATAATGTGAGCTTTATTCCAAATTTTCCATCCTCCTCAAAGACTTGGTCATGGGCTCTTATAAAGAGTCCCACGGCTAGGTTCCAATACAAAATAGAAACTCACTAATTCTTATTACAAAAATAACCCATAGCTATTGAAAATAACAAAAACATCCCTAACTAACTCTCAATGACAAAAAATACCCTCATTACATGTAACATGAAATAAAAGAACATGTAAAGTAAAGAGAAAATCCTATTGGAACCAAAGAATGGGTGCAACCCTCTTGCGTTGCCTCTGGTAGACTTGAAACTCGCGCTTGGACTTTATGTCCTCATCACCTAGCCACTCAAAATTATCAACCACCAAAATATGAACATCTGATGCAATTAAATAAATCTTTTTTTTTTTTTTTTAATAAGTAAAATTTCATTAAGAGAAAATGGATGAGAGGTTCCCAAAGACAACAACAAAACAAAAGGAAATTGGTGTTAACCATCGAAAAATCCCCAAAATGGTTGCATGCCAAACCCCAAAAACCAACCTAATCCTTCGCATTACAAAAGATATTGAAAGACGGTTCTGAGCAACCTTCAAATACCCTCTTGTTGCATTCAGGCAAAATTAACCAACAAACAGCTGGACACACCAAGTTTCAAAGAAGACATCCTTTCTTTGGAACCCTCCATATTTTCCATGAAGCCAAAAGCATAGATGTCCTATTTGGGACCACCCAAGAGAGATGAATCTCCCTCAAAAACCTTTTCCAACTCTCCGAAGCAAATGAGCAATGAATAAATAAGTGGTCACCATTTTCAGCTTCTTTTAAACAAAATGGGCAAACATTTGGAGTAATCATACCATGATTTTGAAGTAAGTCAATAGTAGGAAGCCGTTTCTTAATTGCTGTCCACAAAAAGAGAGCAACTTTGGATGGGATAGGAAGCTTCCAAATATGAGTCTAAATACATGCCGGTTCAATCTCATTCCAACGGGCCCTTCTGCAAGATTTAACTAAGAAAACCCCATCCTTAGAAAAACTCCAGCTCAAGCAATCGTCCACCTCTCTCCTCAAACAAATGGAATCCACCCTGCCCAACAAATTTTCTATATCATCAACTTCTCAATCCTTTAATCCTCTTCGAAGATCCACATGCCAAACACCACCATCATGCATCGGAACCCAATAATTCTCAACCATCACCTTCTTATTTCAAGACAAACGGTATAATGTGGGATGTTCAATCATTAAGGATCTAGGGGAGCACCAACGGTCAAACCAAAATCGAGTTTTTGAACCCGAGTCCACTTCAATCTTGATTCCTTTTTCTAAAATCAACCAAGTAGTTCATAATCACCTTCCAACAACCACATCCATACGGAAGAGAGGAACTTTTTTTTCCCAGTCAAATAAATCCTATGAAAAGTATCATTGAGGAGAACTACTGCACCAAGAGTCCTCCCTCATGCCCTAACATCAAATCTAAGGTAATGCTGAAATTAATTCTTCTTCTTCAAGATGGATTTCCAAACCCACACCTATGGGAGCTTCTCACCTTCCTCGGATTCGCACAGAATTACTCCCACATTTAGCCACTGTGTCCTTTTCCTCACCGAAACGCCACAACCACTTACCAAGCAAAGCTTGATTATGGATTTTGACCTTCTGAATCCCTAAACCTCCATCCATCACAAGCAGATGGACCAACTTCCAATCCACAAGATGAAAACTTCTATGATCCTCCACATCATTACACAAAAAATTTATTAAAATGCCTCGTTCTTCTTAGCAACAAACACCAGAACCATAAAGAGCCAAAAATAATAATGGGGAATACTGGCTAACACACTCTTAATCAAAGTCAGCATACCACCCTTAGACAAAAATGGGGCTTTCCTAGAATGAAGTCTGATGCAGCATGCATATAGGATAGTGAATGTGTGCACCGGAGATATGAACAAAATTACTAAAATACTATAGAGAAATAAACTAGATTCTTACTTGCACAATTCACATGCTTATTTAAGTAGTTCTTTAAGTTATATTCATCATGCAAATAGGAACCTAAACAATATTTTAAAATTACCAAACTAATTTAGAGAATAAAATTGTAGGTCTGCTGTCCAGAAAAAATCTGATGCTCTAAAGTAGACAAAAAAATGTCACAACAAGAAAATAATGGAAAAAACATAATGAAAGGATATGAGATTAGCATGGGCAGGTCCAAGGCCTATTTTATATGTGATTAGGATATAAAAATAGGCTAAGGTATCAGGGTCATATTCAGAAAATTAGTAAACTCAGCCCCCAAGTCCATGCCACAACAGCCCACAAAACTTACTACTAGTAGGGATTCAAAGAGGATCCAAAGAGGGAAAGTATTACCCGAAATTTGAGGAGAACATCTCCTTGAAGTGTTGTGAGGCCTTAGTAGCAAAATCCAACGAGCAAAGTGATTGAAAATTACAAATTTGAAAAAATTACAGATCTAAGAACACCCACACCTGGGTTCGAGCCTGGAGCAATTTTGTGAAAGCTGATGTCTACAATAGTGTCGTCGCCCAAGGGTTTATTACACCCTAGAAAAATCAAGTTTGCAAAAACCAAAGAATAGTGGCTTGGGTGGATGATCTTCTAAAATTGGTTCAACAAGGTGATTCACGCTTGGTTGTTCATTCCAGTCCATATAACTTCAGAAAATTTGCAAACAACAATTGGAGTATGCTACTAGAGGTATTGCCCCACCCTTAGAGAGCCTTGGAAGACATTTCTTTGCAAAAAAATTCGAAGTCGAAGTCACGGTGATGAATCTTTCACGATCTGTTAATTTTAGCAACACAAAACAATCTAAAAAAAAAAAAAACTGTAAGATGAAGAAGAAGAAGATGGGAAACCTTTAACCCAAAGGGAGGGAGTGGCTTCCACCACCATTGTTAAACTAGGTGGGGGCTTAGTCCCATTCTGGGGTTTTGAGGTTTCCAACTTGCAGATGAGGAAGAAAAAGAGAAAAACCAACGTTAAACCTGAACTCAAAATCGATAAAAAAGTGTGGTCGTGGGGTATAAAAAGACCTCCCCATGACTATGTCATAATAAAAAATTAGTTGTTAGGCCAAAATACCCCTAGGCCTAACATGCTCCTCTCCTAAAATACCAACAGACTACAAATAATGACAAACCCCAAATAAATTACTACAGACTAAAATACCCTCATAACATGTGTTCCCTCCAACAAAAGACATAAAATAAAATAAAACAATAAAGTAAAAGACTCTCTAACATGCTAGGACCCTCTACTGGAACCAAAGTAGGGGTCTAACCCTCTTGTGCCTCCTCTAGTAGGTTTAGAACTCACGCTTGGACCCGATGCCCTCATCAAAGTCTTCTAGAGATCCTTTCAAGAACTGGGTCCCAAACTCTTTTAGATTTAAACTTAGTACCCAAGGGAAGACCCGGATAAGATGAAGGCCACAACCCAATTTTACAACCCAAAATAGATGCCAATAACTGAAGATCAAACACCTCCCCATTTTGACAATTCTCACTCTTGGCCAAATTAACCTTAATATTAGAAATAGCCTCAAAACACTTAAGCACACACCACAAAACCCTAATTGTCTGAAGTTAGCCTCACAGAAAATCATTGTCATTTGCCTATTGAAGATGATAAACAAGGATTTCATTGTTCCCCATGTATTGGACTATTGATGTTAGAATACTTCCACTGCCTTATAACTCTTTATTATGAAGTTGTTTGGATTGCTTAATATTGTCTTCATTATTTCTTGGTTATGTTGGAATTTGAAGAATACTTGGTTTTAGAGATAATAAAAATTACACAACTAATCACAGAGTTGGCATAGATTGAGATTGTTTTGGAAGCCAAATTTGAATCAAAAACCTTTGCTTACCCTAGATAGGGGAATACACTTTAATTTTATCAATAGAAAACCTTACTACAAGGTTTACATTGAAACACCTAAACTTCTTGCAACAACAATAAAATAAATTTTATCTTCATACTTTAAAGAAAAAAAAGAATCATTTTTATGAGGCTACATAACAATGATTTATAGAAAAATATAACGATGAAGATGGGAGGTTTTGTTCAGAAAATCCATCCACGATCTGAGCACAATCTAAGAATGATAAGCTAGGTTGCAAGAACTGAATAACTGCAGCTTAGACAAGTTGATGGCTCTAGAGTGAAAAATTTGTGTTTTTCTCACTTCCTGATCTTATAGGTGAATTTGATACCAGAAGTTGATCTTCAAGGAGTAAGTTGGCACCAACACAAACATATTTTAGCCTTTATCTCAGGGCTGAATCAAGTTACAGTTCGTGATTATGAGGATTCAGGTCAGGAATCTCTCTATGTTTATTTGAGTCATGGACGGCTTCTTTGTTAATCTTCTTGGCCTTTCCTCTTAACTAAAGGGCTTTCCCATTCAACACTTTTTTATGCATTCAAAATTTTATTCTATTGAATCATTTTTTCCCTTTCAATAGAAGGCAAGGATCCCTACATTTTGATCAGTGAGTCTCAAAAAGACATCAAAGTTCTTGAGTGGAGGCCAAATGGCGGGAAGACTCTCTCTGTAGCATGCAAGCAAGTATCATGACAAAGCCACATTTTTTTTGAGATCCGGGTCACTTCATTTTATTTATGGACCATGGCAGAATTGATATCAAATTTAAGTTAATATGCTTTGAATTGGATTCTCCCATTGCAGGGGCGGAATTTGCATTTGGTCTGCTTCTTACATGGGCAATGCAGCGTCTGTGAGATCTGGAGTAGCCTCTTTCGTCGGTACCCTCTCTAGAGGCTCAGGAGTTCGATGGACTCTGGTAGATGTTCTTCGAAGTTCCAATGATGAACAAATTAGTGCACTTTCATGGAGTCCTGATGGAAGATATCCAATCCAAATTCCATATTGCATTTTGGTTATATCATACCGTTTAATGTATTCTCATGTTTTCACCCTAAAAAAAAAAAAAAAAAAAAAACACTGTATTCTCATGTCTAGTTTCTGTTTCTTTGAACATGAAAGTTATAAAATCAAGATATTATTAATATTGGAGCTGCTGCAAGCCACTGAAGCTTCCTCTTAGAGATTTCATCACTTCGTTGTTTATTCTTGTGTATTAGCATCCCAAGGCAAAATGCTAGGTTTTCATATTTTCCTTGCACAAGATATTTCAGTATTTCTTGGACATCATTTTTATGTTACAGCTTATTATTCTTTCAAGTAATAAGTTTGGCGAGAGTTCACCTAATCTTGCTGGTGGTTATGGTAGTATGGTACGAGTTCTTTCAGTTGGAAGAAGTATACTGACTTTTCATTCCAACTTGATGTTTCTAGTCTTCCAATACAATATCCTTAACATTGCTTAACATATTTGGCATCTGCTTCACACAAGAACTCATCATTCACAATATGGGATGTTGCTCAAGGTACTATATATATATATTTCTTTTAATTTGTTATCCCTCAAATTTGATTAGATTCTTGTGGGCTTGTTCTGTACTTCCATTTAGCTATCAACATTTTAATGAGTATTTGTTGCAAGCATTAAGAATTAACTATTTTATTGAACTTTTTATGTCATAGACTTATTCTTTTCCTCGTCATCTTTTGTTTGTTTTGTCATTTTTTGGATGCACTCAATTCATGTGCAGGGTTTATTAACCATAAGTACACATCTGTGGCAGCGAATAACTTTCACAAAAGAGGGATGCCTGTAGTCAACATGTGACAACAAAATGACATGATGTAATGAATTTAGGATGCTAACAGAGATTTTACTTTTATTCTCAAAATGCTTTATTAATTCTAGTTAATTCTAAATTAACTATTTGAAGTAAATCCATGGTTAAAAATTGTCACATTTTTGTTAATTATGTCTGATATGCAGCCATATTTCAAGGACCTGACACAATATGCAAGCTGAGTTATCAGATTTTTCAAGTAGGGAGGTCCGCTGATATATATCTAGGGGTATTACAATCATGATTTTGAACTTAGGTATCGATCTAACCTCTTGTCCCTTAGGAGGTGGATATCATAGTTTCGAAAGTGGACCGGACCATTTGGTTCTACCTGGTTCGACCAGAACCGTGGAGCTATGCGGCTTGATGATAGCTAAAAACCGGCATGTACCAAAAACCAGAAATAACCATAAAAACCGCCTGGTTTTTGGTTAACCGGATGGCATAGGAAACCAACTGGTTTTTTGAATTTTTTGAATAAAACCAATTGACAAGGTTTTCACTTTTCATTTAATTGGGAAACAGAAACTTTCCAAATTTCCAACTTCTTGTCGGGTCCAATTCCAAGGTCCATCTCTCTTTACGAAGACAATCAATCCCTTGTGGTTTCCACTTCCACCTCTCAAACCATTTTAATCCGGCTGGGATTTGGTGCTCCCCCTTAAAGAACTCCTAAGGTCTGCCCTGCATCAGAGGTGGACACGTCAGCACCGAAAAAGTGATGTACACTTTTTAGGGGGTGAGTTTCACTTTTCGGCACTGATGTGTCCGTCCCTGATGCAGGGCGGACCTGAGGCGTGCTGTACGGGGGAGCAC
>JAOXJP010229450.1:0-24935 GCA_025762735.1 Platanus orientalis | reverse complement strand
TGACAGGAAGGCTTATATAGACGAGGAAATTTCAATGATATGAATGATAGATAGTGAATTCTAGACCTTTGGAGGCAAAAAAGGGTAAAATGGTAATTTTTTCACCTATGATGTTTTACTGATAAAAGGCTTATGGAGGTTGAGAAAATTACAAACAACATGAGTGGGTTCTTGAATGTGGACCCTTAAAGTCCTGTTGATGCTCTTATGAGATATTAAGGTTTGTTTCAAAATGGTGCATTTCGGGCTATAATGAGGTGTGTTGACTGGTTCATTATGACTAAAGTATCTGGAAAGACTTATTTAGGAATGCCTAACCTCCTAGAGTCTAGATTCGCTCTTCCTAAGCCAAGGGTTCCTAGAGTCTTGATGCCTAAATGATGTTACATTGTCTTTATGCTATCACATGACCCGAGTCAAAATTTGGGTGCTGACAGTGAACAACTTGGAAAAGTATTAATAACAATCACAAGGTAAATTGAAAAGGGGCAATTTAATTCATAAATCCTATTCACCCCCCATCTAAGATTACTTTTGTAACTTTTCATCCATTGAGAGGAAACCGGTGATTTATAAGGCATCAAGGAGCAGTCTCTGTGGCGCTTAAATCTGTGAAAGAAAAGGTACATCAACTTACTGTAGAAGCACCCACAACTGGTATACTTTGCAAAATCAACCTATATGAGGTAAAACTACATTAATCTTATTGATTATTGTTTAAGTCCCTTCTGCTAGAAACATTGGAAGGTGCATTACACTGTTTGGAGACATAAAGTGTAGGTTAGTGCTTGTAAGGCAAGTAGAAAGGTTTTTGTGTGAATTTTTACCTAAATTGTCTGTATTTCAATCTGAATAAAATTACGAAAATCTCAAGTTGAGCTTTAGGAGTGGACATTGGCCATAATGTCAAACCACTATACACATTGTGTCTTGTGGGTGTTTGTGATCTCTTTACAATGTGTTTACTATGATCAATGCACTTATGAATACTTTGGTGTATTAATTGTGTTAATTTAACTGTATTTGAAAGGACAAGTCAATTAATCAATCCTGCAGACGTTAATCATTAAAATTAATAACTAGGAAAGTAAAGTTGGTTGAAGAAACTGAAAAAGGTCGAGGATATTGCAACTAATCCTATTCACCCCCTTTTATGATAGAATTTCATATGATAGTCTTCTAAAACTCCCTAGGAAAAGGGTTCCAAATCAACTCCACATGTTTAAAATGATATGTCAAATCCATGCTTATGTAAAGTAATGTAACTACTACAGAAGTATGCTATATAAAGATATCTATATGTCCAAACTCATATGGAGTTCAAAATGCAAGATGTCAATTACATGTACAAAACTATAACCAAGATGCAAATGAGGATGTTTGGTTCAAGTCTATGGACATATATAAATCTGTAGGATGGAAAAAAAACAAACAAAATACATTTTCAAGCCACATGCAACCAGAGATAACACAAGGTAGCTCACATGATTCAAAACTCATGTTGAAATACAATGAGGATGCTCTTCTCAATGCCGAATGTAACCATCGATGGGATCAACATGTTGATGCTATCAAAAAATCACTAATGTACACAAATCCCAAATGCAAATACAAATTTTTTATGATTATAGCATGTGAATCAATAGAATTAACACAAGACAATCAATAAGCAAAAAAGAATCCATCAAATGAATAGTAGGTTTATGTAAAGAGTCCATAGGCATGTTATAAGACTTGTAATTCATCAAGAACCATCATGAAAACATAAATCAAATAAGTAGAATTATAATTATAGAGAATCAAAGGGAAATCGATGGTACATCACATGAAATCTTCATTTTTACCCCAATGCTATGGAAATCCCACAAAAATACTCCCCATCTTAGTGTTAAATTTTTAAATTGTATTTTCTAGTTTATTTTATTTTGAGTGACGTAGTGAGGTTATAATTGTAATTTTCTTTTTGGGGGATCTTCTTGGTAATTTTGTAATATAGGCTCCACTTTCACACTTGGATGCCACATGTCACTACACTACACTCTTATTCCACCTCACTTCCTATTTTCCATTAACCTAAATTTTTGCTCTCTTGAAAACCTTCACCTCATTTGAACTTATCATCATTTAATTCATTGTTCCCTCCCTTATCATATTATTCCCTTTTTTATGCAACATTCTTTCATTTTGCATGCACATCATCAATTTCCATTCAACTATTCCCTTGTCTCCACAAGTCTAATCAAGTAAATCCATTTTCCTATAGTCATTCATCTAGTTCCCATGCAATCCCGGTTTTCTTCCATTTACCCATGAAAATCCATTGAAAACTTCATGTTAAATGTTGGTTTATGTATCATTCTCTTCCTAATATCTATATATAGCTCCTATGTGGTTTTCTCTATCATTCCTTCCTTGAAATATCCTTAAGAAGTCCCTCCAAAACCCATAGAGTGAAGTGGAAATCTAACACATCTCCGAGCTCTATATCTTGTGCAAGTGATGGTTCTTACAAGTGATGTATTGTTTTCAAGTTATATGATATTCATCTCTTCTCCCATATCTTCATATGTTTTGATTCTTTTTATTCTTGTGTTGGTTGTGAGTCATTGACCTAGTGTGACTTTGATTACACTATTTGAGAAGCGGTTATTATGGATTTTAGCTTCCATCTTTCTCCACATTAAAAGTAAGGGTCACTGAACTTGCCAAACAAGGTATTAACTCATAGAGATAGAGAAATAGAACATTCCAATAATGCTTAAATCAATGAAACTAAGATCCAAATATCAATTCCATGGAGAACAAATCATGAAACTAGAATCATTTTTCAAGAATGAATTAGTCTCATTCAAGAATATATAAACAGTGAAAGAAAAAAAATATATGTACTTATAGTGGAGTTTAGCAGTGTTGTAGTGGGGAAATGAATCTCTAACAATGCACTGGCAAGGTCGTTGTTGACGGGGTAAGTTCCGACAAGGTCTTCGTTGCTGACAAGGTTGTACTAAGAGAGAGTGCGTAATCGTTGGGCAAAGGGATGGAGGAAGGAGGAAGAAGATACAATCGGGTTATGTGGATTTTACTTCATTAAGGGTATTTTTGAAATTTCAAAATATTTTTTTTATTTGTTAAAAAATGTGATTTAAAACAATGGATATTGTGGTAAAATCACACCCAAACTAAATTCTATAACCATAATATTTTTTACAGGGGCTTTTTGTAATTATCAATAGTCGAGGGGAGAGACTCTATATTGTCAAATAGTCCAAGGGCATTATGTAATTAACCCTTCATTATATGTAGTGTAAGTGATATGTCTCTTCTCTATTGGATTGAAAATAAAGAACAACGCGATACATCATAGTTTATTTATTTATGTCTTCTTAGTTGGTAGCTCAAAATCCCAGTGTAGTAGTGAAGCTTATCTTCTTACGGGAATTAATAATCTCCACTGCATGCTCTAAGGTAATCTTTTATTGGTCCACATACACTCTTTATCAAAGAATCCAAGCTTCTTTTTTTTCTTCCTTTTTGTGGTAAAAGCATCCCACCCTTCAAGTGTCACCTTCATTCCTTCTGCCAGTATCTGTGCCATCAGTCACTGTTTGAGATGTTGTGGGTCCATATCACAACTGATCTTGAATCCTAATCAACCATTGCATGAACCTATTTCAAACTCATCATCACGTATCTGAACGTCCATAAAGGTTGACTAGTCCAATTTTTGGGTTATGGTGCATCCAAATGGTGAGGACAGATTTCCTCTCCTCGCACCTGGGTCTCTGTATGACATTTGGCAAAAAAATGGAAAAAGGCAAAAAAGTGACTATTCCTTTTTTTTTTTTTTTTTTACCATGTATCCCAAGGAACCTGACCCAAGAGGACTGTCTTTCAAGAAAAAATCTATTCCACCAAACGGTGGGACGAACTAAACCAACTACCGAATCAACAACACGACATGGTCCAGACGATATGTGAAACATCTACATGTAAAAGATGGAAGCTTTTTTGGATCATGGATATTTTAGGATGGTGCCACCAGAAGTTGTCTTAAGGTTGCTGGTGCCATGTGGTGCTGATATCATCTTCAATAAGGTTCATCGGGCATGAACCCCTTTGACACCAATCCGACGGTTAAAAAGCTATAGCTGAATGTCAATGAATCCCGATTAAAGTCAACGTCGCCAGCAAGTGACCCTGGAGAGAGGTGTATTTATAATTTGTGTAATTGGCCAATTGGGTACCCTCAGATCACTATCAGGTTTGGTAGAGGGCGCGACGAAGTCAAGAGAATTAAAATACCAGGAATGGAGCGTGTTTACTTTGAATGCTTCCTTAAAATTTTTAATTTCAAATATACAAAAGTATTAAATCCAGTCATGGTGAACTGCATAGATGGTCTTCCAATTTCCATTATAACATTTTAAACATTGGAAGAAAATGTTATGTGATGACAAAGTGTCTGTACTGTTTATGGTGAATTTGTAAGCTCACACATGAGGTGTTTAGGGTTCAAAAAAGTGTTCCGGTGTAAAATAACAGACACCAAATTCAAAAACACATCATGTATCAATCAATGGCACACCTACATAGGCCTGTGTCAACACAGACAATCATTCTCCTTAAACATCCAGTCACAATTTTTAAGTTTTCAGAATTTTTTATTTCCTTAATTTCTTTTATTCCTTTGTTAAGTGCAAAGTATTGACTTTGTTACAAACAGCGAGGTGACAACTCAGAGTGTCTTTATTTTGTTGTTGAAAAAGTCAAATATTTTATAAGGAATATTTAATTTGGACCTAGTAAACAATTAGTACTTAATAGTATTAGCTCACAATTAGTAACTAGCAGTGTAGTTTCATAATATGACATATGATTAATAGAAAGTTCAATGTAACTCTTCTTGTATAGTTTTAAAAGATAAGAGATGGTTCGTTAACAATTTGAAGTTGTCTGTCATTAATGGACCAAATGATCCAGGCGTGTCTGCTGCTTGCTCTGTTTCAAATTTCACTCATAGCGGCCGAGACAGACTCTCTGGATGGTATGTTTGTTCTCCTGATTTTGTCTTAATTATCTAAGATCGAGATTACCTACCTATTCTTCAGAAGGGTAGAATGGTGATTTTGAGTTTAATTTATCTATAGATGAGAAAATTTGAAATCCTGTTTTTTTAGCTATTTGATAAGTAGAGGTATCCTCCAGGATTTGTATGGGTCCTGTCCTTCATTTAATGCTAATTGCTTCTTGGACACCAAGATTGGTACGTTGGTCCTTTCATAGGTTTTAACCAAGCATCTAGAGTTTCTGTACAGGATTTTATATAAAGGTTACAAAAGGCTAATTTTTCTGAACTCATAGGAGGTCTTAAGGATGCTTGGAGTTGTCATATGAACCCAATCTAGCAATCTCCAAGTTTTTAACGCATAGAGCTCAAAGAAAATTATTACTGCTTCAAAAAGAATGTCTGTGATTATGGCATTTTTTGTTTTGTATATAAATAGGGGGGAGGTAGCTTTTGAAACTATAGATAAGAGGGCTACACCGTTAACCGTGTCCTGTCTCAGTGGATGTCTAATCATGAAGTAGTGTCAATCAAATCTGAATCACCTGTAGCAAGCCTATGGCACTGCTTTTCCTAACCAAAACTTCGCTAAGGTTGATTTTGTTCCTTTTTCCTTTTGTTATTCCTTTTTACTTGGAATGAGCTGGAGAATTTCTCTGCTAGAATTTGGTTATTGGTGAACATACACTGGAGAATAGTTCTCAACTTCTCATAATATATCTTTTGTTTCCTTTATCTGATGCAGTTATTAGGAAATAAAAATAAATAATAATATAAAATAAGAAAATAAGAAAATTATGAATAAAGTTAAGATTTGATTAGATTAGATAAGATTGGTTTTTATTTTTACCTTCGTTTTAGTCTATTTAAACTTCTTAGAAAATGAATTGTAATCACAAAAATCGAACTCATTCTTTCTATAAAGTTCATTATAGTATCAGAGTGGGTCAATCCAGCTTGATTGACCATGCTTATTTGATCACATTCTTCCAACAAGCAACAGATAAACAAAAAAAAAAAAAGAATTTCACCTTCATCCCCTTCATTGTCTCTACACCGTAAAGATCTTCTACACTTTGTTTATATACCATATACCTTGTTTGGTCAATTTTTTTTGAGGATGTCACTTATGTGTTAGATCTGTCATAGTTGCATCCCAATATATTGCAAGAATCTAATTTATGATCAAATGCATAAGGATTGGATAAGAGTTGATCCCGCCTATACGTTGTCATTTCACTATTATCATTATAGGATGTTTCCATCAATCTTCACTTCTTCTTTTTTATTCTTATTTTCAGATCATATGTGGAATACAACAAAAAAAAATAAAAATCCCTTTTTAAACTTAATAGAGGCAAACCCATGAGGTCAGGTTGAATCCGATTGAGGCAAGACCTAAAGAGGTCATTTTTATCCAATCGAGACAAGGTTTACAGAGACCATTTTTTGGCCCAATGGAAGCTATTTTCAATCCTAGGAATTTGAGGTGTCTACAAAGACTTCAATCCAAAAAAAAATATATATTTGTCTTCTATCATATGATCACCTCTTAAATTCACTCATTAACTTGTAGGTCAATACATTATCAACATCATTAGGTTTGACATCATTGATGAATTTCATCATCAGTGAACTCCATCAACTTGATCGAACATAGACATTAGTTTTCATGAAGCTAAAATAAAATCCTCATGCATTTAAGGAAGACTATTAGGAAATAAAAATAAATAATAATATGAAAATAAGAAAATAAGAAAATTATGAATAAAGATAAGATTAGGACTAGATCAGATAAGATTGGTTTCAATCTTTACATTTGTTTTAATTTATTTAAACCTCTTAGAAGATGAATTATAATCACAGTCAATCAGTAAGAATTCATCATTTCTCCAAACTTCTCATGATCTACCCTTTGTTCCCTTTTCGTGATGCAGTCGCTGTTCTAAATTCATTCAAGCGTCTTTGGCAAAACGTACCAACCGATTGGGCAAGTTCAGACCCTTGTGGTGATGGTTGGGAAGGCATTAAGTGCTCTGATTCTCATGTGACTTCCATGTAAGTCGCTTAAACGTTTATTTTCTACTAATTACAGAGGTATTTTTCTCTTCCATATGAAATTCTTGATACTTCCACACAACCAATTCCAATATCAGAACATTATCGAGCATGGGTCTGAAGGGTCAGCTCTCTGGAGACATCGAGTCCTTCTCCGAGTTACAGGCTTTGTAAGTCTTCTATTTGAATTTGGTATGCCCTGCCTTAATTGCGATAAGAAACTTTTCATTGTAGAAAGAAATATCAATCTGATAGATAATTATATCACCATACCTCATGGATAGCTACACACACAGTCATTCTCGTGGCCAAAATTTTTCCTCTCTAACACTTTCCTTTGTAGGGATCTATCTTACAACAAGGACCTGACTGGACCAATCCCACCATCAATTGGGAGTTTGAGGAAGTTGACAAACTTGTAAGAATGTCATGGTGGTTGGTGAAGTGGTAGCTCCAATTTTTTTGTTAGATTTCCCATAGCTGAACCAATTGGTTTTTGTTGTATGTCAGGATCTTGGTTGGTTGCAGTTTCTCTGGTCCGATTCCAAACACGATAGGCTCTCTACAAGAGCTGGTATTTTTGTAAGACACTTTACTTTGGACAGAGATTCTTCTGTTTTAGTGAACGGTTAATTAACGTTTCTTTAATCATGAAATCTTATTGCATGATTATTGGAAAGTAGAGAGAAACAGTATGAAACAATTACATCTTGTGCTTAGATGATGAAATAATATTCTTGCATGGATCCTCTCAAATACCTGTCCGAGACGCCAACATTGACTGTGAGGAAAATTTCGATGTGATATCTTTGTCAAACTCTCTTGGGTATCCAATTGGTAGTTTCCTGGTTTTCATGTTATACCTTCAGCTTGTACTAGCTAATTTGTTGAGAAGTCCACTGCAAATGTACTCATTTTAAAGCTTCCAGGTTTACTCCCTTTCCAATATTTTATATCATGTCTTCTGAGCTGGCAGTTTCATTTCTTGAGGTTCAAAATGCCGTTGTCAAACAAGGTTTCGGTCCCTCAAGGACATGACATGTATTGTGGAAACAATGGAGAGGCATTGGGAACATGGGAACTCTAGAAAATATTAGGAAACATTCATTGATATTTTAGAAAATTATGAAACAAGAATGAAAATATACACAACTCATTACACTGCTATAAACTACCGATACACATATCTCAAAGATTAAAAGTAACATTCTTATACACATTAATAGTCATGTAATCCACAGAAATAAATCCACAAGATCATGATTTGTGGTATTTACTAAAGAAGTGCATATGCTCCTAATAGTTCTGTAGTGTTTCCTTTACTTTTCTTCAATATTTTCTTATTTTTAAATTTCAACCAGTTTTTTTGTTTATGTAAATTTTTTATTCAAAAGTGGAAAAAAACCATTTTGAACAAATCTAAAGATCTGCATAGATCTGAGCACTATATATTAGTGGATTTATACAAGCATCAAGGAGTAAAAGGAAAATTTCACTTCTAATATTTCTTGTAATCTAATTCTGAATATCCTGTATAATTAATATGACTACTTAATTATATATTATATACCGATAAAATTGTATTTCTATGATATTTTCTATATTATTCAAAGTTTTACTCATGTTTCATAGTTTTCTTTTATTATTAAAATAGTTGCTTAAAATGAAAACGATAAATTATGGATATTTATTGGCCAGAATCTATAAAACATACCAAAACATTAGGAAACATTAATTGAAATTTGGCAACATATTTATTATTTTGTGATATTGTGTCCGCCAACCAAAAATATATGTCAGTGGAAACATGTCAATATTTTAATTCATGCTGTTTCTCGATCTATCTTACTAAAATGCATCATTATCATTCTCTGCAGATCACTAAATTCTAACAGCTTCAGTGGACAGATACCTCCTTCTATTGGCAATTTATCTAAGCTTTATTGGCTGGATCTAGCTGACAACAAGCTTACAGGAACCATCCCAATCTCTAATGGCAGTACACCTGGTCTGGATATGCTAATCCATACCAAGCACTTGTATGTCCTAATTTTTCAGTTTTGAATTAATAGTTCTTTTCCTACATGAGGTCAATTTTCAATTTTAATTAAGCATGATTTTGCCCCTGATTTACAGTCATTTTGGAAAGAATCAGCTCTCTGGTACCATCTCACCTCAACTGTTCAGCACAAACATGGTCCTTATACATGTGTAAGTTCTTTCACAAGCTAATTACTGGATCCAATTGCTAATTTCTTAGTAGTGTAAACCGTTCTGATTGGGGAACATTCCAAATCTAAACCATGCTTTGCAAGTCTAGAATCCGTATTTTGGGATCATGGTTCCAAATTTTGTGGGTTTGCTGTTCAAGTGCACTCCCAAATCCCAATATATACAGCATAAATCATCTATTTAATTACCAAGATTTAAGGGGTGGGCATTCTCTCGATGCATCCATAATTAATATATTTTATTTACATATGGGTTTATGTATAAGGAATATAATAGTGTAAGTTAGATTTTTAAATTTTTTTATTTTACGTAAGAAATTATTATTTTTTAAATAATAAAAAATACTAAAAATTATACACAAAAAATATATGTATTTTATTTCAATGTAAGCCTCTTTGATGTAGGATATCAAAGAAAATAAGATTTCTAAACTAATCAATTAAGAACAAAGCATAAAGATAGGTTCTTAAAATTTAAAGAATGTTGTCAATTAAAGACAGAATTCAAGAAACCTAAATCTTTAAAGAAATTGAACCAAAATCAAGCAATTAACAAAATATTGATTAAAGGGGTGAAAAGAAAGAAGAAAGTAAGAAGAGATTAAAGAAGGATTGAAGAAATTGGAGAAAGGAACAAAATCCCCAAAGTTGGGTTTTGAATTTTGAAGCCCTAAAAGTGAGGGGACTCCAAGGGACATGCATCTGCCCCTTTTGTTTATGATATATTTTATGAATTTAAAAAAATAATAATAAAAGAAAAGAGAGGTATGGGTTTGTTTTGTAGTAAAACTTTGTTAGAAAATAAAACAAATCAAAGGTAAAATATTGCATTGAAGTGTTTTACTTGCGATCTATTTTTTGCTGTTTGTTTTGTTTATGTAAAATAAGTTGTAAAATGGGTGATGCCATTAATGGATAAAATTTATATTCTTTTGCCCTAACTCTTTAAACACAACAATGAAGTCCTTTTCTTTTTAAAAATCCAATCAATAATGATCTTGAAATTGTTCTAAAGTTATCCTATAGGGGGGTGAAGAGGATATCTAAAGTTATCTTACCCCTTTTTTGGAAATCTTGGGATTGAGTTTAAATTGATTTTAATCTTTTTAACTTACCCTAAGTGTGTGTGTGCTACAAGGTGTCTACTCAAATATTTTGTCAAACAAGTAATGTGCAAGAGTAGTAATAAACATCAATGTAAAGAGATAAGCAATCACACACTCAATCCACAACAAGAAATTTATAGTGGTTTGATACTAGAACCTATGTCCACTCTTCTAAAGCTCACCACCGAGCTTAGGTCTATTTCATTTAGGTACTATTACAACCTAAGTCAATATACAAAAACCTAACTACTTGCTCACAAGCAAGCTAAACAACAACACTCGGTGTCTCTAGTGAGTGTGAACTACTTCCAGTGTCTCCGGCGAAAGTAGTCAAACTTTCAGTGTCTTCGATAAAGATGAATGCAAAGTAAAGCCAATATTACCACAAGATGGTTGATGTTGCTAGTTACACAAAGTGGGGTGCTCCTTGTTAAGCTAGTTTACCTTAGCTACCCATAAGCTTCAAGCTCTTGGCTCTAGTGCTCCTTGAGCTCAACTAAGTGTGAGTTTCCACTCGGAAAAAGCTCACCACAAGTTCTCCTCAATAGTAGTAGAGTGGTATTCAAGAGGAGAGAAAGAGAGAGTGATTCTTAAGTGAGATGTTAGCTATTCAAACTCAAAACTAGTAGAAGAATGAAAGTTTTCTCAGTGGAGGAGGCTCTCAATTTGGTATACTTTCTAACACTCTTTACGTTGCTTGAAGTGTTTGAGACTTTGCTCTAAAGGAAAAAGTTTCCTTTTATAGAGATGAGAAACATCCACAACCAAAATCTTTTAAAATGAGCATATCTTTAAACCCTTAGATTTCAAAAAATAGGGTTCAAATTTTAAAAATCTGGCATGAAAATTCGTGTTTCTTATTTTTGTCAAAAATGTTCTCGTGATTGATTGTGAGATCCCTGATCGATCATGAGGCAGTCTCAGGCTTATGATCGATTGTGAGATCCCTGATTGATCACTAGTCTGGGAGTCAAGTAGTGATCCATCTCACAATTGATTGCTGGTGATGGGGCCTGACTCTCAAGAGTCTCAGATCTAGACCCAGATCTGAGTCATGATCGATCACGAGATCCCTAATCAATCACAACTGAAAGATCCTGAGATCTTGGTTTAGGTACTCTTGAGGGCTTGTCTTAGGGCCTTCTTTTCTTGGGTTTTGTGAGGGACCTACCACCATGTCTACATTCATTTTAAGGTCTTAAAATGCTATGCAATGCATGCGTTATACGTTGATTGGTGGGGTAAATCCGAGGTAGTCTTTGGTCTCTTCTTCAAGTCTTTGGTCCTCACTGTCTTCATGTCTTAAACTTGTGAGAGCATACGACACTTACAAGACATAGACCATTACTTAGTTTGTCCATGGGATTGGCATACAACAACAATCTCCCCCTTGTTAATTTCATGACAAAACCCAAATACACTAATTTACAATAATTGCATAATTTCTCAAGCCCCAACTTACATGGACTCAATGTTGCACAAGACTCAACATGAACTCATCAGTCTAGTTGAATTGTTGGTTGATTATCTTGCCCCACAAGGGCTATTTTAGTTTTTGGTTCTTTGGTTAGTGGTTGCTCCCCTTATTTGAGTGCTCTACTCCCCCTAACTTTCACATCTCTTAACCATGCAATCAGTGGATTTGAATTATTTCTGCCCCTTTTTGGCGAGAATTGACAAGTAAGTAAACATGCAAATCATAAGCCAAACAAAAATAGAGAGAAATTGGATAAGAACAATTGTATTAATAAAATGAAATTTTCATTGCAAGTTCAAGCCCATGAGGCTACAAGTATAAACTAGGGGACTCCCCTAGACAAGAAAAAAAGAAGGTTCAAACTACAATAGCCCCTATGGGGCAGGATAACCAACCAACAACAAGTATTATACCACTATGGGCATGAGTACAACTACACATAAAAACAATTTTCCATTATGGGCAAAGGTTTACAATTGTCCAAAAACATTAAGAAAAAAACTCTACAAGATAATATGCCCAAAGGGAAAAAAAATGGGTAACTGCCCAAACTCAATCTCCCCTGTACTCGGGGTTTTTTTCTTCTTCTCCTTCTCCAACCTCATCTTCATCATCATCCTCATCTTCATCTTCATCCTCATCATCTTCATCATCATCATCTTCACAATCCTGTTCATCCTCCTCCTCAATCTCATCACTACCAACCTCATTAGCATCCTCATCATCTAAATGTGGGTCCTGTTAGAACTGAGGGATAGGAATGTCGTGCTCCTTAAGCTCAAGCTCAGAATCACTCTCTAAGAAGCTAACAGACTCTAGCTACAGTAGATGATCTGGATGGTAGGCATTGTGGCATGCTGCCAACTTTTTCTGGTTGGATGCAAGGGTGATGCAGCATGCATATAGGCTAGTGGGTGTGTGCATAGGAGCTTAGAATAAGATTGCTAAAGTAATGAAGAAAAATAAACCAAATTCCTACTCGCAAGCCCACATGCTAATTCAGGTGATTTTTAAATCATATTCATATACACAAAAAGAATTATGGTTTGCAAAGTAATAAACTAATAAAGAACCTAAGCAATTATTTAGATAATCAAACTAATTTTAGGGAACAAAATATTATGGTTACTATCAAAGAAATCTGATGCTTAACGTTAACATGGCAATAACAAAGGTAAATAGTAAGCAAAGCTAGTAAATGGTATGCGAAGGTTAAGTATATGATGTGGGGTGGGTTTAGGAAAAATTATCTATTGCTTTTGATACACAAAGCTTCACTAGTGTCTTAGGGGATGGAGTCCTTCAAACCATGAACAAAGGTGCAGGCCTAATATTGATTGACGTGAAGAAAATTGAAACAGCCTCAGAATCCCATGATGCCGCCAGCTCAGAAAACCCAAGTTAGAGGTGTTATTTGATGAAGCTTTTCTATGGTTTGTGGCTTGGCAATGGATCGCCCAGGGGTCTATAAGAACTCAAAAAAATCCAATCTAGCATACCCTATTCACGCCTAGTATGAGAATTCCCAACTAGAACTGATGTGTGAATGAAAAAACAATTTTGTTTTGCTTGTATTAGGATGGTCCAGGGGTTCTACATCCTGTGAGAGCTTCAAACCAAGCTAAGAAGGGCTCTATAGCAGCTGATGTTGAATCTCCTAAAAGTGGTCAAAAAGGCTACTTTAACTCCTGGCTAGGATAACCCCTGTTGTGAATCCCTTATGACTAAACTTATGACCAGTCTTCCACCTCAAGCAAGATTGTTCAGGTGTCTAGGAGGCCTTAGAGAAATCAAACCAGCCAAAGACTAGGACTGTTGCAAGTGGAGTTCATTCTCACAAAGTCTGCTCAACATTAGCCTCCATGCTTGGGACTATGAAAACCCCTTAGAATCTGATGTGGAGAAATTTTAGGTTGCCACTCAATTCAAGTAAGGTTGTCTAGCACTAGAGATTACTTTATAGCTGATGCTTTGATCAAAACTTCAAAGATAAAAAATTTGTGATGAATCTTCTTCAAGTAGGTGGTTTTCAGCACAATCAAAAAAAAAAGTATAGAAACTGAAAAGATAAGAAATAAGAAGAAGAAAATGGAGAAAAATCTTTAACCCAATGAGAAAGGAGTGGCCTCCACCACCAACGTTAAACTAATTGGGGGCCTAGACCCATTCCAAGGTTTTAAGGTTCTTCAACCTATAACCAAAGAAGGAAGAAAAGAGGGGAGCCATTAGAAGCCAACTCAAAATTTTGCATCATATTTCATCATCATTCAAAAGCTGGTCATATGGGGCTTTATAGACTTCCACACGACTAAGGTTACATAAAAATCCCATGTATTGACTAAAATAATCCCCTCTCTAATAACTCCTTTCTAAATTACCCCTAAACTCTAAATAATAACAAAACCATCATAGACCCGTGAGACCTTGCACACCAAGGTATGAAGAAGTCCCATCATAGAGGACTTCACTGAAGCTGAACGGGCTCGAGCTAGCCCTCGCCTAAGTGTGGCACTTGAGGATGTACCTCCCTTATCCTGCTATATGAGCCCCATCTTCTTGAGAGTCCCATGTCCCACAGTTAGGCCTTGCTTGTGGCCTTTGGCAGCCACCTTGAAGGGTACCTTCTCTGTTGCCATGATGTTGGTAACAAGTGTGGGATAGGGTAGACTGCTTGTAGAATGCCTGGACTCATGGGCTCTGATCATCATGTAGCAGATGATCGAGACTATGTCAATCCTCTACGAATCAAGGATGGCATCGATAAGGTAGGCAATGTAGTCAGTGAGAATGCTGCAATGTATGGTGGGTAAGATGTTGTATGTGAAGATGCAGTGAAGTACTTTCACCATGGGTCGGCAATCCCTATGCTTCAGATCCTCTGCCTAAGGGGCAAAACGACCACATAGCCTTTGCACTTGCTCCGGCTTTTGCTCCATCATGAGCTTGTGAATGGGGAAGATAATCAAATTGTTGGTGACTTGAAGCATACCAAGCAATTAAGAAATAAGGTCGGGGTTGACCTTTAGAAGAACTCTATTCACTGTCGTGTAGAAGAAGCGTTGGAATTGATTAATGTCGATGAAGTTGACATAGAAAATCCCCATAGCCTCTTCCTGGATGGGGCCATTCACAAAGAAGAGGGATATCCAACGATGAACCTCAATGTATTCTAGGAGGCAGGCAGTCCATAATGCCTCAGCTTCAATGAACATCTCATGAATGATGGTCCATTTTGAGAAGATCCTCTGGTATCTATCGAAGCTAGTGGCATCTCTACACGGAGAAAAGGATCCAACATTCTGTTTAGATCTTGGTCATAGAGGTGATTCCATCATGGGTCTCTTTCCAGGTTTCCTTGGAGGATTGGAGGAAGAGCCGCTCTTTTAAGTTGTCTTCTTCATGCATGGAGCCATAGAGAGGAAAACTAGGGATTTGAGAACCTATGGAAAGGAGAAGATCAAGAAGTGGCAAAACGAACCTCTTGAAAGGCAAGGAGACACAGTCACACAGGAGAAAATTGGAGAAAATAGATTGGTGATAAGTTCAAATCACATACAATCTTGTTCCTGAAATTTCCCTCCTGATTGATCAGGAGATCTCTGATCGATCAGGGCATGATCGATCATGAGATCTATGATTCATCTAGGCATGATCAATCATAGATCTTATGATTGATCATGAGGCATGGGCCATAGCACTTTAGCTCATTTTTTTGAAGTGTGACCCCACATACTTTGTCTTCTCATGTAGCCCAACTTCCCTAATCCTTTGAATCTCCTATTCATGTACATCATGTGCTAGAGAAACCCAAAAATGGTTCCCTAAATGGTGCATAGTCCAATAACACTCCAAAGATACTCAAATCGCTTGGAATCAAGAGGTTTTGTTAAAATGTCAAGTTGATCTTCGGTCTTGAAATAACCTAAGGACCCAATCTTTTCTTCCACCAATTAATGGATGAAATGGTGTCTAATGTCAATGTGCTTTGTCCTTAAATGTTGGACAGAATTCTTGGAGATTTTAATGGCACTCTTATCATCTACAAATAGACTTATGGTGTCTTGCTCCAACTCGTAATCATTTAGCATTTGCTTCATCCACAAGAGTTGAGTGCAACCACTACTGGCTATAATGTACTTAGCCTCAGGAGTTGACAATGAGATAGAGTATTATTTCTTGCTATGCCAAGAAATAATATTGTTGCCTATATAGAAGCAACCTCCACTTGTGCTCTTGCGATCCTCCATATCGATAACCCAGTCAGCATCTGAGTATCCTGCAATCTCAGATGTGGTGTCAAATGGGTACCACAACCCAAACTCCGTAGTCCCATGGACATATCGGATGATCCTCTTAGTTGCTTTAAGATGTGATTCTTTAGGGGCAGCTTGATATCTAGCACATGCACCTACACTAAAAGAAATATCTAGTTTGCTCACAGTCAAGTAAAGAAAACTCCCAATAATGCTCTTATAGTAGGTGGAGTCGACCTCAGCTCCATCTAGGTCTTTAGTGATCTTGTCACTTATGCCAATGGGGTGCTAGTAGGTTTAGATTCTTATAATCCAAACTTGGTAACTAGGTCTTTTGCAAATTTGGTTTAACTTAGAAAGATGCCTTCATTGGTTTGCTTCATTTGAAGGCCTAAGAAGAACCATAGTTCTCCTTCTATACTCATCTCAAATTCTGATTTCATTGTTTAAGAAAAACCATGAGACATCTCCTCACTTGTAGACCCAAAAATGATATCATCTACATATATCTGTGTAATGAGTATGTGACCATTTTATTTATTAACTAAGAGTGTCTTATCTACACTTCCTCAATCAAAATGGTGTTCAAAAAGGAATCTTGTAAGTCTCTCATACCAAGCTCTTGGAGCTTGCTTGAGACCATATAGTGCCTTATTAAGTCTGTACACGTAGTTTGGCAATTGAGAATCCATAAATCCCTTAGGTTATTCTATGTATATTTTCTCTTGGAGAATTCCATTTAGAAATGCACTCTTGATGTCCATTTGATATAATTTAAATTTTAAATGGTATGTAATAGACAAGAGAATCCTAATGGAGTCCAATCTAGCAACTGGGGCAAATGTCTCCTTAAAGTCAATGCCCTCTATTTGGGCATACCCCTTTGCAATAAGTCTGACATTATTCCTTGTCACCGTACCTTGTTCATCATGTTTATTTTTGAAGATCCATCTGGTACCAATGACATTCTTATCAGTTGGCATTTCCATGAGAGACCATACATCATTCCTTTGGAATTGATTTAGTTCCTCTTGCATGATAATGATCCAATCCGGATCATTTAGAGCTTCCTTGACACATTTTGGCTATATTTTGGATGTGAAGCAAAACTGACTAATGATGTTTTCAATTTGTCTTCTAGTATTCACTCCAATGTTGAGATTACCAATAATGTCATCTTGTGACAAACCCTTGGTGAGCCTCTTGTTCTTGGGTTGAGGTTCACTTTCTTCAACATCATCATCGGAACTAGATTGAGAAGAGTGCTCTTCTTGATCCTCATAGGATTTCTCAATTTTCAAGTGAGATGAGTTCTCATTCTCATGATCGGATAACATAACTGGAAAGTTTTCTTGCTCATGAGTTGTCTCATGATCATCTACCGCTACATTAATTGACTTTTTCACAGTGTGAGTTCTTATGTTGTAGACATGGTAGGCTCTACTAATAATGGAGTATTCTAAGAGCATGGCTTCATCGCTTTTTTCATTAAATTTTCCAAAATGTTCTCTATCCTAAGAACATAGCAAGTGATGCCAAATACTTTAAAGTATTTAACAATTGGTTTTTTCCCACTCCATAATTCTCTATCCCAAGATAAACATGATTTGAGACATAACACACTATGCTAATAACTTCAGCCCAAAATCTCTTGGCTATATTCTTGCTCGTAAGCATTGACGTAGCCATATTAAGAAGATTCATATTCTTCCTTTCAGCAGTTCCATTTTGCTGAGAAATTTTAAGGGTTGAAAACTCATGTTTCACTCCCAACGCTTCACACCAATTTAAAATTTTATGATTCTCAAATTCCCTTCCATGGTTGCTTTGAATTCGCTTGATGGTTAACTCCTTTTCAACTTGAATTCTCTTATAAATGTTCAAGAATTTGTTGAAAGCCTTAGATTTTTCTCTTAGAAATGTTATCCATGTGAATCTAGAAAAATCATTAACCACCACCATGAAGTATCTCTTTTCACCTAAACCCTCTATTCTAATTAGACTGGCCAAGTCCATATAAAGAAGTTTTAGGGGTCTAGATGTCCCTATTAGAGTATTCTTCTTGTGAGAGACTATAGTTTGCTTTCTCATTTAATAACCTTTGCACAATGGGTTGTCAACCTTGCTTAGCTTAGGAAGGTCATTGATTATCCCTATCTTGTTAAGTCTTACAAGATCCTTAAATTTGAGATGTCCTAACCTTTGATGTCATTGGTTGATCTAATCCTTTTGGGTCATGAGACAAGTGTCCTCTTGTTGAGAATGGGGTTCAATGATATAACAATTGTCACTTGTCCTTACTCCTTCGGTTAGGATGTTGTATTCCTTGTGATCCTTGATCACACATCCATCTTTACTAAATTGAACTTTATAGCCTTTATCATAGATTTATACTTATCAAGTTATGCTTAAGGCCTTATACATAAAGATCCTTGGTGAGTTGTGAAATGCCGAAGGTTACTATGGTTCTTACCCCAAAGATTTTGGAAGTGTTTCCATCACTAAATGTGACATATCCACCTTGAGCTTCCTCAAGTTGGGTGAACAATTCTCTTTCACTGGACACGTGTCTTGAACACTCGATGTCAAGATACCATCTTAATGAGCTTCCTGCTCTCAATGCAGTGTGAATGACCAAACATTTTGGGTCATTCTTTCTTACCCATACTCTCTTAACCTGGGTAGGTTTGAGAGATTTGTCGTTTGGCACTTTGTTGTTAGGCCAAATCCTTCTTTCTTTAAAGGTTTATATTTTCAACATTTTGAAAATAGTTTCTTTTATTGACATCCTTTTCACTTTGCATTCTTCTAGATTGCATCATTTGGGATTTGATGCCATTTGTCATCTTTTTACAATCCACTTTAATGTGTCTTTTTAAACCACAATAGAAGCAATAGAATAGGGGTTTTCTAGGTGTGTGAGATTGTATTATCTTCCTTCTAGATTGTTCATCATAGAAGGGTTGTTGGGCTCTTCTAGGTTTCATATTTTAACTAGATTGTCCCTTAGTCATCCTAGAAGTGGAGGCATTCCCTTACAATCCTCTTGAGGTGAAAGCCTTGTTGGCTTGAAACTTATTCCATGCCTCCTTAGCATAGGAATAAGGCTTGCTCATTCCTTGAGCTCCTTTAGAAGAAGATGCTTGGTTGGATTGGGATCTACTTCCAACCACTTGTGCATAGGATCTTGATTAGAGTTGCATGGATCTCTCCTAATCTCTAACTTGACTTAAAGGAGCTTTACCCTTGAGTAAGGTAGATGTTTTCTTCTCAACCTTGTTTGACCTTTGATAAGGTCTTTGTGGCTCCACCTTTTCTTTTCCTTTCTTGGAAGGTTGTGGAGGTGGTTGAGTAGATTCTTTGGCTTTAAAAAAGTTATTCTTGGGTCTTTCAGTTGAGGAAGAGGCACTGACCTCGGAATTGTAACCTAGTCCGGTTATATCCCCATACTCCTTGCCCATAATGAGCATTTTCTCAAATTTCCTATTTCCTTGAGCAAACATTGAGATGTTCTTCCTCTTATCTTCTTTAAGGTCCTTGATTTGTTTGAGGTAATCAAGTGACTTTCTTGTGAGTTGAGCATAAGTCAAGTTGAGAGACTTTTTTCTCTCATTTAGGGTTTTAACTTGGTCTTCCAACTTATGGATGAATGAGTCATTACTATGAGACTCATCCCTTTCCTCTCCCATGTTTTTTAGCTTCTCTTCAAGCTCAAGAACCTTATTGGATAATTTTTTATTGTCCTCAAGAAGTCTTGTCTTCTCGTGCTTCCTATTGTCATTTTCTAAGCCTAAAAATAGTTTAGGTTCGTTAAGCTTCTTTTCTAATTCTACTATCTTTGGGCTCATTTCGTGCTTGACATATAGAAGCAAGTAATTTTCTTTGAAAAGTTCCTTCTCCTTATCTCTTTCTATGGAAGACTCTTGTTGAAGAGTTGAGAGAGTGTCTTCGAGAGACTTTAACTTTTCAGTCAACTTCATGATTTCCCTCTTAAGTTGCTTGTTCTTTTTCTCCAACTCAACGCTTTGCACAAAAAGATCATCAAATGCCTCTTATGCATCATAGGTCTCCTCCTCTTCTTCATGCTCTCTTTCATCCTCACTACTTGAGTCACTTGTTTCCAAAAGTGAACTCATGGGGGTACCAAAATCCATGAGGGATTTGATTTCTTGTGAGGGAGCTTCCTCACTACTTTGAGACTCATGTTCTGAAGTCTCGAAGTCATCTTCCCAAGTTGCAGCCATGGCTTTGCCTTTAGGCTTGAACTTGTTCTTTTTGTTGCCATAATCCTCAACAATGTGACTTCTCCCTTTGCATTCATAGCAAATGGGAGGTTCATTAGAGAAGTCCTTCTTTTTGTAGCCCAAGTAGGATTTTCTCAATTGTTTGCTCTTGGAGTAATATTTGGTGTTTCTATGAAATAACTTCTTAAACCTCTTAGCCACAAGGGTAGGGTCATCATTTGAATCTTCATTTGATTCATAGGGTTCTTCCACCTTAAGGGCAATGCCCTTCTTCTTGGCAGGTTCCTTAATGGCCAGTTCAAAAGTTTGAAGTGAACTAATTAATTCTTCAAGCTTCATCACTTGAAGATCCTTACTCTCCTCTATGGGAGGGACATAAGTACTTTCTTATCCACCTTGGACTCGGGGACGTCTTTTCCTAGGCTTCTCATCACGTTGACCATGTTTGACAACTTGACATTAAATTGGGAGATCTCTTCTGTATCTTTCATCCAAAGAGCTTCAAGTTTGGTTGTGTATATTTGAAGCTTTGATATCTTTATAGCACTCGTACCTTCGTGGATAACCGAGAAAAGCGTTCATACTTCTTTTGCCATTTTTAGATGACCTATCCTCTTAAACTCATCTAGGGCTAAACCACTTGCTATTGCATTCAATGCCCTAAAATTGAATTTGTGAGCATCTGTGTCGGCGGGGGTCCACTCCTTGGTTTGTCGGGCAGTGTATAGCCATCGACTATTGCACTCATGCCCTTAGGTCATAAGCATTAAGGAAAATCTCCACGAGAGATTTCTAAAAACCATAGTCACTTCCATTAAAGAATGGAGGAGTGTTAATGGACATACCATTATCCTCTCTCGCCATCTAGGAGTTCTCTAGGACTTTTGTTTTGTTAGGATCTAACTCGGATTGTTAAGCCTTATAAGAGTAACCTAAGCTCTGATACCAATTGAAATTGCTCTAAAGTTATCCTAGATGGGGGTGAATAGGATATCTAAAGTTATCGTACCCTTTTTTGCAAATCTTGGGATTGAGTTTAAATTGATTTTAATCTTTTTAACTTAGCCTAAGTGTGTGTGTGCTACAAGATGTCTGCTCAAATATTTTTTCAAACAAGTAATGTGCAAGAGTAGAAATGAGCATCAAAGTAAAGAGACAAAGAATCACACACTCAATCCACAACAAGAGATTTATAGTGGTTTGGCACTAGGGTCTACATCCATTCTTCTAACGCTCACCACTGAGCTTAGATACATTTCATTTAGGTACTATTATAACCTAGGTCAATATACAAAAACCTAATTACTTGCTCACAAGCAAGCTAAACAACACTCGGTGTCTCCGGCGAGTGTGAACTACTTCTGGTGTCTCTGGTGGAAGTAGTCAAGTTTCTGATGTCTCTGATGAAAGAAAAGCAAAACAATAGTAAAGATAAATGAAAATGAATGCAAAATAAAGCAAATATTACCACAAGATGGTTGATGTTGTTAGTTGCACAAAGTGGGGTGCTCCTTGTTGAGCTAGTTTGCTTTAGCTACCCACAAGCTTCAAGCTCTTGGCTCTAGTGCTCATCAAGTGTGAGTTTTCTTTCTGGAAAATCTCACCACAAATTCTCCTCAATAGTAGTAGAGTGGTATTCAAGAGGAGAGAAAGAGAGTGATTCTTAAGTGAGATGTTAGCTATTCAAGCTCAAAATCAATAGAAGAATGAAAGTTTTCTCAATGAAGAAGGCTCTTAATTTGGTAAACTTTCTAACACTCTCTAGGTTGCTTGAAGCGTTGAAAACTTTGCCCTAAAGGAAAAAAGTTCCCTTTTATAGGGGTGAGAAGCACCCACAACTTTTGGATTGAAATCTTTTAAAATGGGCATCTCTTTAGAGCCTTATATTTAGAAAAACAAGGTTCAAATTTTAAAAATCTAGCCTTGAAATTCATTTTTTTAATTTTTGCCAAAAATGCCCTCATGATCAATTTCGAGATCCCTAATCAATCATGGCTCATGATCGATCACAAGGCAGTCTCAGGTTCATGATCGATTGCGAGATCCTCGATCAATCATAAGTCTAGGAGTCAGGTCATGATCCATCTCGCAATCGATTGTGGGTGACGGGGCCTGGCTCTCGAGAGTCTCAGATCTAGACCCAGATCTGAGTCGTGATCGATCATGACTGAAAGATCCTGAGATCTGGGTTTGGGCACTCTTAAGGGCTTGTCTTAGGGCCTTCTTTTCTTGGGTTTTGTGAAGGAACTACCACCATGTCTACATTCATTTTAATGTCTTAAAATGTTATTCAATGCATGCTTTATACCTTGATTGGTGGGGGCAAATCCAAGGTAGTCGCCAGTCTCTTCTTCAAGTCTTTGTTCCTCCTTGTCTTCATGTCTTGAACTTGTGAGAGCATAGGACACTTTCAAGACATAGACCAGTACTTACTTTGTCCATGGGATTGACATACATCAATAGATCCATTGGATTTTATCAATAAATTAGGGCTTTCTTTGATTCATTAACTTCTGTTGAAGGACTCACACAAAAAAAGGATAATATGGAACCTTATAACAAAGCTCATCAGGTGGCTCAGCAGTTGTCAGTCAAATACCCTTGCTAGAAGTACCAAGAAGGAAAATCCCTTATTACACAAATAACAATACTGTATGGAAACCTACTTGCTGGAACCTTTCAGAGAGACTTTTCTATAGTTTCCTTCCTTTGTTTGAAGTTGCTAACGATCCCAGCTAGAACACAGCAAGTTGCACGAAGAGAAAGAGGAGGAAGCACCCTTATATCTACTGCCAGGGTACATCACTATGTCCGATTGTGTTCTCGAACAACAAGAACATAGGATTAACA
Organism: Platanus orientalis; assembly: GCA_025762735.1. Lineage (NCBI taxonomy): Eukaryota > Viridiplantae > Streptophyta > Magnoliopsida > Proteales > Platanaceae > Platanus > Platanus orientalis. Next base: position 1,651 of record JAOXJP010229450.1, on the reverse strand, counting down.
CCAACAGATCCTCATTACACCTTGCACAAGGATAGCAAACTCAATCTAAAGCCCAATTCTAACAGAAATGCAGCCCTAATTGTATGAGAAATTGTTGGCGGTTGTTTTGAACTTTTGGAGATGAAGCCCCAATCTAAATCGAAAAACAGGTGGATTTAAAACACTAAAAAAAAATCTAACAATCAGAAGAGAGATCTAACAATAGAACAACAAGATCGTCCTCACATTACTCACCTTATTTAGAAGCTTCAAATCGTCAAAATTAATGTTGCCGGTGACAGATGACTGTTGGTGCATTTCTTTGTTGTGTTTTTGACACCACCATTCGAAGTGCCTCCAAGTGTAAGCAACTTACACCCGATTTGGAGGTAAGTATTTTACCATGGTAAGAAGTAAAATGGGTGGGTCCCACTGAATTATTTTACCTCTTATAATTTGTTTTCATCCTAACAAATGTGAGAAGACAAAGTTTGTCATGAAAATGTTTGTTTTATGGGTATTTTACGTCCAAGCAAACAGAGAGATGGAAATTGAAGATAAAAAATGGGGAAAATTGTATAAAAGGATTTGTGGGGTTATAGGAATGTTATGTTTAAAAGGAACTAAGTTTTTATGGACTGATGATAAAGTTATTAGAAAAATATAAGTTGTTGGAAATTTTTTTGTAGCACAGAAAAGTGTAGAAAAGGGAAAATAAGAAGAAAGTTGAATTAAAAAGAAGAGATTCTAATAGGATGATGGAGGTGAAAGAAAGGATGAGGGAAAGAGGAAAAGGGAAAAGGTGTTATAGAAAATTAAAGAGGAGAAAAAGAAAAGAGAAGAAGAAGAAGAATGTGATAGAGTAGAGGAGAAGAGAAGAGAAAGATCAAGAAGTAGAAGAACTCATTTAACTGTGAGAGATATGAGAAGATATCCTAGCCGTGCGGCTCCAAACAAGCTTCTAAAATTTTTATTTTATCAAAACCGGTCGTACAAGTGGTCTGGTGACTTATTTATAATAAAAAAATCCAAAGTTGGACCAAAATACCCCTCATAGATGGGCTGTACAGCCATCAATCCATAAACTCTATAAAAACTTAAATAAAACATTAAAAAAACTCCTCAAACGCTTCTAATTTATTCCGAACTCCCTTCCTATGGCTCACATGGCCTTATTACATTAAATTCACTCATAAAACCTGTAGGTAACATGTAAAGCACTTGGTTTTCTTTGAAAACCTTGGTTTTGGCTTCCATAAGGGTGATGCTTCTCTAACCATTGCATTGCCACTGGATCAATTCCCTCCCCCCTCTGAAAAGAACTCAATTCCGTTGAGTAAGTGATGCAGCATGAATGTAGGATAGTGAGTGTGTGCTCAGGTGATAGGAATAAAATTGATAAAGTAATAAAAATAAATAAACAAGATTCCTACCCGCAAGTTCACTTATTAATTCAGGAAATTTTTCAAATTAGGTTCATATACAATAAAAGAATTTGAGCTTACAAAAATTAATAAACAAGTAAAGACCTAATTAATATGCTTGGATTATCAGTATGATACAAAATTTTAATTATGAAAAAAATTAGGCCAAGCAAAAAAATGTCTAAATTATGTCAAAATTAAGGAAATAGGCCAAATAACTCCCAGGATGATCTTAAAGAGCTAAAGAT
>JAOXJP010229448.1:0-10949 GCA_025762735.1 Platanus orientalis | reverse complement strand
TTAGTAAAAATTATAGTATTTATATTTTAAGTAATAAAATTAATCTAAGTCATCTTTCAAAAATATTTTAAGTATTTAATTTATCTTTTATAATTTAAAATATTTTTTTCAAAAAAAAACTATTTTTTATTTTTTTATGTTCGGCAGGTTGAATTTGTGTAGGATTGGTCTTGCTGAACACGATTTCAGAAAATCCAAAAAAAAATCTTCAAAAAAAAAAAAAACACATTTCATTCCTTACCTCAGATGGATGTTGAGGTTGCTCTCTTGCCGCTTTGTCATCATCCACGGGCCATCTTTAACTTCAAAAAATGTAAGGAAAAATGTGTAGGGGAAAGGAGGAGAGCAATGTGAAAAAACTGTGGCTAATTGAAAAAAGGGAGTGATGGAGAAGGAGAATGAGGTGAGGAGAAGGAGGAGGTGAAGTGTGGGGTTTCTTACGATTTAGTTGGGAAGAAGAAGATGAGGTGGATGCTTTCTTATAATTTGGTTGTGAAGAAGAAGATGAGGTGGATTTAGAAGAAAAAAATGTGGTAGCCCGAGCCCAAAAGACCCGGCCCGAAACCCAAACTTATATACTTAATACAAATATATATATGTGTGTGTGTGTGAAGAAAATGTTCTATGATAAAAAATAAAAAAATAAAAGTATTTTTAGTGTATATGGTAAATTATAAGTTGACATGGGTGTGTTGAAGGTTAAAAACGTCTGAAAAACAGTTGAAATGAAAAAATAGGTGTCAAAAAAGAGATATTAAAGATTGTGTTTTTTGAAAAATTAATGGGCCATGGGCTGGACTGAGCCCCAGGCTTAACTCGGCCCGGCCCAAGCCCAAGCCCGGCCCATACACACCCCCACTTACAATGGAGAATGAGGTGTGGGGGAAGCTTTGGTTAAGGGCATTATGGAAAATGTAGGAGGGGGAATTAGAAAAAACTGAGGTGCACTTAGAAGAGAAGGAAAGTGAGGTGGACTTAGAAGAAACTGTGGTGGCCATAGAAAGTCCCAATCAGCAAATGGGGCAGCCCATACTGTGGCCAAGATGAGCACGTGTTTGGTCACTTTCCAAACATTGAAGTTGATGGTACTTGTAATGGGTGGGCCTGATCCTTTGCACCGAGAGTAGAGTTCTCCCTCTCATAGGAGGTGTGTGCCATACACTTTTTGCATGGGCCCACACCCCTTGTGTTTGTGGAACAGGGTACCGGTGATACAAATGATATGGCTCCCAAACAAACCAATCAAAAGTCAACGCCTCAGATTTGGTAGGACCAACTAAAGTCACCCTATGGTAGGACTGACTTTGTGAAAAAGCATCCCCAAAAAAGGTGTAAGTCACTTTTTCCACCCCTTAATGTCAGTCCTACCTTAGGGTGACTTTAGTTGGTCCTACCAAATCCTCAAGGGTCAAAAGCGACCTGAAATTTGACCGGTGAGATCATTTTCTAAAAGACTCCGGGTCCTCTCTTTCGTCTTGCAGTACGAGGTAAGAAAAAATAGTTTTAACCACAAGTTAACTTGTACTCACTAACCAATCCTAGTTCCCCTAATTGTGGTTAAAACTAGGGTTGGCAACGATCCAAGGAGTGTTAATTTGTGTTGGCGGGTCGGGTTCATGTCATATCAAGGTAAGGGTATACAACTATATGGCTCAATTCAAACCCGACCCATTTATTAATCATGTCAAACTGGGTCAACCCATTTTGACCGAAACAAGTTTACAATTAACCCTAACCCACTTATTTTGTATTCGATTCATGTCGGTTCGCAGGTTATGTGATAATTCGTGTTTGCGGCTCAGATTCATATCATATCAAGTTAAGGTTATATGACTATATGGGTCAACCCGAACCCAACCCATTTATTAATTGTGTCAAAGTGGGCGACACGGGTAACCTGCTCTGACCTAAAACACATTTACAGTCAACCCTAACCTACTTTTTTCATGTTGGGTTCATGTCGCGTTCACAGGTCATGTCAAACATCACCACCCCTAGGAGACAAGTTTTGCCTAGCTCAACTCAGGCTTGTCACATGAAGCCAATGCTCAGGCTCAGCTCATGTTCATGATGAGCTAAGTTAGGAGTTACCGAGCCCAGGCTTAGCTCGTCATCCCAAAAATAAAAAGGCCTAACAGCCTATATATATATAACCAAATCGAGCTTTTAGCAAGTTGAGCTTAGTGAAGCTCAGCTCAGGTTCATTTAGAAAACAAGCTCAGATCTAGATCTAGGCATGAGCTGAGCTGAGCCACCCCTAGTTAAAACTACAATTTTTATCTCTAATCAGGTGTCACATCATCTCTTTTTCTTCTTCTTCTTCTTCTTTGTTAAAAAGGTGTTACATTATCCTTAACGCAAGACGGAGTCTCTTCATATTTTGCAAGAGGAAACAAGGTTGTCAATTGGATCAGGCTGGCCCAAAGCCTGGCCCAAAAAATAATTGGGCTGGGCCAACATAATTACGGGTTAGACTGAGTTTGGACCCAATTTTTAGGTCCAAAGTTTTATTTGAACCGAGTTTGGGTAGGCTTTGAGCCTGAGGGCCAGCCCAATTTGACCCGAACTAGTTAACAAATAATAATTTTATTTTTATAGTGATCTTAGTTTTATATTTTTATTCTTTTTGGATTCATATATTTTTAATAAATTTACTATCATCAAATAGTTTCAGTGTCAACCAATAAAAAACCCTCATATAATATGGATTTAAGGATAATTATAAGACTAAAATGAACCCAAAAATTAAGAAAGAGTTTTAATTCCGGCTGTCCAAACTCGGTTTGAAACCCGTTGTTTTAAAACGAACTGAGCTTGAACCAAATTTTTAGACCCGAAATTTAATCGGACCAAATTTGGACTGGGGCAAAACATTTTGGACTGAGTTTGGACAGACCTTGGCCTGGCCTAATTGACAGCCCTAAGAGGAAATCCAAATTCTTTTAAGGGGACTTGGGTGTTTAATATCATAGATGCATGACCTCTTTCCATGATCGAGAGTAACCTTTTAATCCGAGAATAGGGGGATGGTGTTGATTCAATTATGGTGAAACTAAACCTGGTCATGTTTTTAACCTTCTTTTCAAATATGTATTTCCCTGTGTTTTTTTAACCTGACAGTGACAGCCCCAATTTTCATTAAGCTGGAAAACCAGGGTCTCTACGTAACACTGCTTAATGTTTACATTCATGGACGAGTAAACAGCTCTTTCAGTTTTCAAGGTGACTTCCACCGAAGTTCTACCGTGAAATGATTCAAGAAATTCGTCAAAAGGTTGATGCTCGTCTCGTTTCTCAGCACTCATGTCGACTCCAGTGGCCTAATTTGTTTGCAACTGTATAAATGTAACCTGGGTTTTAACCGTCCCAGCGTTCAGAACTGTTTGTACGAAATTCATTTCTACCTAATGTCGACTCCAGTGGCCTAATTTGTTTTCAGCTGTATAAATGCAACCTGGGTTTTAACCGTCTCAGCGTTCAGAACTGTTTGTACGAAATTCATTTCTACCTAATCACAGCTGTGATGCCCCACCATGACCGACATAGCACGTGACATGACGCCAGACTAAGGATATACTTTGATAAATCGATATGTATTTGTTGGAACCATATCCCGTGCATCACCTTAATGTGTTCAACATGTTCCACATGACACAAGGTGGTGGGCCATACATGTTTTGCAAAGGGACCTTCACCCCTTGTGTCTTGTGGAACACAGTAAGGGTGATACAGGGGATATGGCCCCGTATCTGTTAGGTAGAAACATCCACTGTTAGGGCATAGTGTGATGTTATTTATTGGTGCTGGCATGATATCTTGGAGTCAAGGCTGTCAATTATCCTGTTAAGCATATGAATCCAATCCAAATCCGATTTGATTAAAACAAATTCGGACGCTTATATATCCAACTCTGTTTAAAATCCGATCTAATTATAAAATATCTGATTATTAAATGAACCGAATTCGGATGCATACATATCCGATCCGATTATATATATATATATATATGCATATCTATCTATCTAAACAGAGAAATGTGTGTGAAAAAACATTAGCTGAAGTACTTACTTAGACTGAGAAGGCTTCCCAAATCAAATTAGTAGAATGAATAAAATTACTTCAAGGACAAGAGAGAGAGAGAGAGAGAGAGGGAGAGAATAAAATTTGGAAATTTCGATGGTTTATGAAGTAATTTAAGAAAAAAAAATACCCAAAAAATATAAGATCAAAGAGGTGAAATCCATGGAGAACGGGGTCTTAACTGTGACTGTTCCAAAGGAAGAAGCCCCAAGTAAACTTCGCATAATCTACCTACCATGGTTTTTGTGGGTTGGGGTCTTCCATATCCTCAATTCAATCAAAAGGATGAGAGAAAAAGAGCATGTACAGCAAAGCAAGAGAGCAAGAGAGAGGGATGAGAGTGATGAGACAGGGAAGAGTATCAAGACAACCATACCTGTGGATAGAGGCAACAGTGCACGGTGAGAGACTTGTTGCTTCCACGGTCGGCGATAAGTTTGAGTGAAGAGCCTGGAAACCGTAAGCAATGAAAGAGGGGCTATGTAAACTGTTAAAAGTCTTAGGGTTAAAACATTAGGGTTGAGTTTTGAGACATTTCCTACCACCGTTGGATTAAATCTAATCCAACGATACATATTTTGTCTGGTTTCGGGCCGGATATGTAAATATATGAATTTAGGCCGGGTTGGGCCTGGCATCGGGCTAAAATGACTTGCACCTAAGCCTAGCCCAAAAATTATTTCGGGCCTAATGGGTAAACCCATGCCCAGCCCAGCCCAGCCCAAACTTCAACCTGCTAAGCCAGCCCATTCAATGGGCCGGTCAAGTAGAGTTTTGGGCCAGCCCGGCCCAATTGACAGCCCTAATAACAAGGGGTTTAAAAGGCAAATTATCCGAGAAGGATTTTGTTTGCCTCCCTTAATGGACGCTTGGTTTGCTAGGCGTTAGGGGGCGGACACGGCAGCACCGAAAAGTGATGACCCCCCCAAAAGTGTAAACCACTTTTTGGCGCTGATGTATCCACCCCCGACACCCAACAGATCAAACATTCGTTAAGGGAGGCAAACAGAATCCTTCCTCCAAATTATCAGTCCAAGCATAACAAACATGAACAAAAAAAACCATGAAAAGACAAAAACCCGTCTGCTTTTTGTTCATGCACTTCCCCCACCACTTTTCGTGAGACTGCCTGTTGAATGTCCGATGGCCCATTGCTTTGACCTGAGCTATGCAACAATGAGATCTCCCTTGATCCTTGTCAGATAGGCTTGACAGTCTGTCAATCTCCATAATATGCTCACTGTGCTTGAACTGATATGTAGTAAAAAATGGGGGGGGGGGCGTGTTCTAAAACAATCCTTATTCTTTTGCAATGTGTCATGTGTTGAAAATTAAGACCATTAATGCAATTAATAACCTTCCATTAACAACTCATTAATTAAGTTTTCAAAATTGTCTATCATTTTTTTAGTCTCACATTGGTTGGAATAAAAAACAATATGCAACTTAGAAATTCTAACTCTCCATCACTCTTATGTATTTTGAGAGACTCACAAACTCTCTCTTGGTTGTTACGGTGTAGCAAGATGCATAACACCATGCACACACGCACACGCATGGGTACGGATGAGGGAAAGGGCTTGGACATTTGATGCACACTTTGCACTTTGCACTTGTACGTGCACATCATCACATTAGAGGTCGCAAAATTCCTTTTCGATGGTTTAGATGTGATTTCATAGTTTCTAGGTCAGCCGCAAATGAAAGATCCAAACTTGGACTGGTTTGTTAATGAATCGAACCATGAGTGAACTAATGAAGTGGCTCAAGGCCCGCAAATGAGACAAACTAAGGACCGCAACCTACCATGCTCAGCAATGGGCCTTTGCCATGCTCCAAAGTGGGCTTCCACTATAAAAAGTAGACTTAGGCTCCAAAGTGGCGACTGAGGAAAAAAATATGGGCTATGAAAAGAGGAACACCCAAGAGCAAGAAGAAGGAAAAGAAGAAGAATAAATTAGAAATAGGTAGCGAATGAGGGTTCTTACCTTCTCTTCTCTTTTTCTCTTTTAGATATGTGTTGCAAAATGCATGTCCCTACAAGTCCATAGATCTATATCTCCCTTGTAGGAGCTCTGTAAAGCATCCTTAGGTTAGGAAACCACCTCAACCAAGTGTTGAAGTGTTCACACTAGTGAACATCCACAAGGTTTGATGGTGTTATCGTGGTATTCTTGACTTGGTTCACATATATGTTTATCAACTTGATAAGGGGACACTGTTGAATTTTTTCAAAAAATTTGAACATGTCAAAATGGATGTTTTTGAACACCTAATTCCTTAAGGACAATAAGTTATATGGGGAAGTATCCTACTTCTTTGTTGGGCTGTGCAAGCCCATTAAAAGACAAGGAGTTGATTTCAAGCTTAGTTGTATCCCGGAAGTAGTTTGACATACTCCCTTGCACAATCTAATGGGAGGCCTCGACTATCTTTAAGAAACACATTAAATGACACCTCTCTATCTCGAGTCACTTGGTTTTAATTTTTTATTAAATTAAATTACTTGACTTTAAGATTGTGGATTTAATGGATTTTTGGAATTATCGGATAACAGATCCAACATCGTGTGCTGAGTATAGCCGCCAATTAACTACACCCTCATTAATTGGAGAGGATCCTTTGGGCTTGGTCGTCATCAAGGTAGGCCCAATAACCCTTTGTTGCAGAAGGAGCCAATCTTTTTAGGGTTGTTTATTTAAGAAAATTCGGAAATATTCAAGGCTTACATTCATAGAGCAAAAGTGCAATACATAGTAACTCTTGGGGATGAAGCAAAATGGAACTATACATATGGTTAATTTGAGGGTCTCTATGAGGTGTATGGTCTAGAGCTGCCACACGATATGTCCATATGACAAAATAACACATTGCAAGCTTTAAACCACACCATGGCACAACAACCTACCTTCGGCCATATTTATTGGACAAAAGCCAAAGATTGCAAGCAGCCCAATCGTGTAATCACAATTGTGTTTTTATTATATTTTATTAAACAGTCGAAAAGTTTTAGAATTCCAAAAGTAAAAATACATATTTCATGGTTAAGGGCAATGCTTGATGTGAGACCTATTCTATAGTGGGTCCCAATCCATTAAACACAAGGCATGTGGCAAATTATGCTTGCCACAAACCCATTCTATAGTCTCATGACACGGTTTCATTTTCCTTTTTTCAGGTAAAACCTTTTAAAATCTATTTTTAGTTTTGGAGCCTTTTTAAGCTCTAATGGAATTCTTTTTGATTAAATGTTAAAAAACAAAATAAAATAAGAGGTTAAGGTCATCTCTTCAAGGTGATTTCTGCTCTAGCTAAGATTTTAGGGTTAAGGTCATCTTGTAAGTAAGATCCATTCAATCTTGATGTACTAATTGTTACACTGAATTAACCACTTCTTCCAAAACCTTCAGGTGTTAGTTAGGAGAGATACAAATGAATATACGTTATCACCCTCTGTTAGAAGGAACATTGTTTTATCTTAGAAATACACTTGGGAGTTAAGTGTGAGTACACACAATACATGTACATGAGCACACCATTACATTAAAAAAAGTACCTCCATCAAGGTTCGAATTTTCTCGTAACCTATCCTAGCTTTGATACTATGTTAACAATGAATTAACCAATACTCCCAAAATCTTAAGGTGTTATGAGAGATACAAATTAATATACTTCAACACTAACATGAGATGTTAGGCAAGAAATAAGGGTCCAAACTCTTTACAAGTCCTGTAGGCCCTAATTATTACCTTTTGGAGATCGTTACTTCAAAACTAGTTGCTGCATTTCAATAATACCTTGCATACCCTTTTAAATCTCAAATCCATGAATAGCCCTCACACACTGACTGACTTTTTAGTTGTTGAATTGGTGTTAGAGGGAATTTTTGCCAATACATGGTCTGGCAGGGGTGATAAGTTGATTCCAATCTAACATTAAGAAACAGTGGTCTATCATTAAATCATTATCTAAAAGGGCTTTCTATAGGTTGGATTTGTGTTAAAGGGGATTCATTCTAATACAAGATTAAGTATTGGCGTTTAACCTGCTTGCACCACTTCAATTTTTTTTTTTCGGTTTCAAGTCTTTATCCGCCTGTATTATCTTGCCTATGTTCACAAAAATTCAATTCTATTTGAATCTAATGGAGATGCAATGGTAATAATGGAACTTCAGTTCTGATGACTTCTATTTAATGGTAGATTCTATTCTTTTTCAAAACTTCTTCTCCGTCAATGGATTTTTGAATGGGAGGATATAATGGCACATCATAATTGTTCTCTTATACAATTTTGGTGCAAAAAAAAGCTAGTTAGTTAAAGAGGCATAGCTTTTGATTTTTTGTACAAGCATTAAATGCTCGGTTAAGTGGGTTTTGTAAGATAACTTTCATTTTCTATATAAGAGGCAGTCTTTGTCATGTAAAAAGAAGGCTTGGTCATTTTATTTATAAAAATATCCTTTTCTTATAGGTTTTCCTCAGTGTGAATACCACTTAAAAAGTGGGTGCGTGTGCTCTTTGCTAAATTTTCAATCGAAGAACTCAATTACTTTGGTGTCTCCTCTGTTACTTTTTCTTTTCATTTATTTTTTCATCTTCTTCTATGGATCTTGGCTACATCATTTGGTATCAGAATTCAGATTTGTGGCTTCCTTCCGATCATAGCTCCGTATAATCATGTGTGTGGAAGAAGTGTCGCAATAGAAAATACCATTGTTGCGGATCAACAAGAAGAAGTAACACTACTCCGTAGGCAGGTTGAGATGCTTACCCAAGGTATTGTTCAAATCAAAACTTCAACTCCATGATGATGATATGGATTGGAGGGAATTATCAAAAACACTCTTCATGAGTGCGCTTCACTTGGAGAGTCTATTGGGAAAAAACACAAATGATGTGAAGAGCTTTTTATTATAATATGGAGTCAAAACCAACTATTAATTGGAAATTACCACCAATTTTCGATCAAGAATTTCAATTATCCATTTTTTTTTTATTATAAAGAAGATGAATTGAAGAGCTCTTTTTTTGTCAAGTATGAAGAAAGAAAAGGAAGATGCCTGTTTGTTAGGTTGGTAAAGTCTCTGGTTGTCATACCACAGATCTGGGTTCAAAACCCGTCTTCACCTACTTACCTATAAAAAAATGACTTTTATAGTTATCTAAAAAAAAAAGCATGTAGATGTAGACATAGGAAAGACTTGCCAACATGATTTTGTTGTCAACAAGATTTGGGATTTTTTACAAAACAAGAAAATGATCATCAATTGACTGCACAAAAAAATGCCTACAAAGAACCTAAGATTGAGTAAACAGTGTCGATAATGATGAAGGCTAGGTCTGAGGAAGAGCTATGACACAAGGTTACCAATCTGAAAGAAAAAACTTAATCGATGAGGAAGTCGATGAGATGATTTGAGAAGCAAATATATGATTGAATGTAATTGGTCTCATGAATCAATTGAAACATGGGAGAATGAAATGAAAATGAAAAAGACAACACAAAATATGGATGAAGAAGAGCAAAACTCAAGGACGAGTAGTTTCCCATCTGCAGCGATTGATGCATGCTAGGTTGATTTTCACGTGTTTATGGTTGGCCCATTGGACCAGGTTTTGGTTCATAGGCTGATTAGTGCATGTCAAAACTGATGTAGAAAACGTTAATGATGTTTAGATTTTTGTAGCTCACTTAGGTTTTCTTTTCTTTTATCATAAGAAATAGTTTATTTTTTGTTTGATATAAGTGATGCTAGTTAGCAAGGAAAAAGAGTACTTTAGTGGGGAAGGAGTTGTTAGTTCTAGGGAATGGATATTTTAGTTGGACAAAAAAATGAGAGTTAGTAATGGAAAAGAGGTATATTTTTTGTACAAACATTAAATGTTTGGTTGAGTGGGTTTTGGAAGGTGGATTTAACTTTCATTCTCTACGTAAGGAGTAGGGTTTGTCATTTAAAAAGAAGATTTGATTATTTTATTAAAAAAAAAATTCTTTCTTGTGGGTTTTCTTTGGTGTGAATACCACTTAAAAATTGTGTATTCTTTGCTGAATTTTCAGCCTAAGAACTCAAATCTCCTACAGATCTAGGCTGCATCACATTCAAAAATCCATTGATGGAGAAAAAGTTTTGAAAAAGGCTACAGATATGACAATCGGGCATATAGTAGGTGTGATCCACAAGGGGGATCCTAATTATTAGTCATCTTTTCTGGATAATCAAAAGAAGGCATCAAGATCAGATGGTGAAAGTTATCATATCGACTTTGGCATAGCAGATCCACAAGGGGGGAATCATCAAATGGGGATCCTAACCCTTCTTTGACCTCCATGTGCAAATATGATGATGAGAGAATATTCTTTTGATTTACCAGTTGAGAACTTCAGATTTCTCCCAAGTGAGTACAAACTAACATCATTCCTCTAGAAAGTTTTTCTACATATGCATTACTGCAATCTTGTGCTGGTCATGTCCCACCAAGTTTCAAGCCAATAAGTCAGACAGCAACGACTCAATTCAAGAGTTTCAACTGAGTTCCATTGGAGGGCAGTAAGCTAAGTCATGTCTTCATGCTCTCTGCAACAAGACTGACCTGAGTCCAGTTTCTCAAACTATTTCACATTCATGCTCTTTTAATACTTGGTATTTGGAATGGGTTCCATTAACAGACATTTCTGCCAGAAAGGGTGGAAACCAACTGTTATTTAATGTTGGAGAATGATTGTTTGTCTTGAGACAGACCTCTAAAGGTGTGCCATTGATCGACACATGATATGTTTTTAAACTTGATGCCTTTTATTGACCACCTACTTTTTCAACCGAACACTTTTTTGGACCCTTTTACCCCCCAAAAACAAAACGTCTGTTTA
>JAOXJP010229447.1:0-10949 GCA_025762735.1 Platanus orientalis | reverse complement strand
ACCTTGTTCAGTACTACAACACTTGTATACTTGCAAGTAAAGCTACCATGGATTTTTGGTTCATTAAGTTGGATCATGGTGTCCCCCTCGAGAATCTTGTCCTCTAAAAATGTTATGATCTGTGGCATTGATACTCTTGTCACCATGTTTTCCAACCTGTCTAGTGTGATTGAAGCATCCATGAAGGACTTTTTGAATATGCTTAGGAATCTCGCTTTGTGTTGCTCTAATGTCAGCAAAAGGCCCAGAATTGAAACCTATGCTGGCATATTGGATAACTGCTCCATCAAGAACAGGTGAGACTTCGAATAGTTGTTTCAAAAATCTCATTTTCTCTCTTTTCCTCTTCCTCTCTAGTCTTCTTCTGTACCTTTGTCTCAACTTCTTCTTCTATCTCTTTCTCTTTCCCTTTGCCCTTAGGATGCAGATATGTGACTGGCTTGGAAACTTATCCTGATTGGGTGATGAAGGCCATGAGATCTTCCATCTCACCATTTGATAGCTTGGGATCTGCTACTTCTCCGACTAGATAGCCCAAAGGGACTCAGTTTAGCAAATATTGCATTCTAGTAGGTGGAGGGATGTTGATGACTTGGTAAGGGGATGTGAGGTCGGTGAGTTGGGCATATAGCGATGGCGGTGGAATGATATGGGGGGATGAAAATAGGTCATGGGTTGCTGAACCTTCTCCATACATGTTTATGTTAGAGGGAAGGACTATTATTAGGCTATTTAGGGCCTTATCCCACATATGTGCAAGCAGGTGTTCATATTCTGGAGGGGGTATAGGCTCAAAGGAGTGTCCATTTAGGGTAGACACTTGGTTAGTATCAGGCAAGAACATGATCTTCTTGGGTTCTGAGATCTTGGTGATGAAACTGGAGGGATTGAACTGGGTGCTGGTGAGACTGATCATATTGACCCCTTTTGGTGGATGGTGGTCAGAGAGTGGATTTTGGATGATGTTTGAATTTTGTGGAGGAGTTGCAAGTGTAGGGTCAAATGATACCTTACCCTCATCAATCAGGTCTTGGATGTCATGTCTTAAACGAAAGCACCTATCAATGGTATGCCCTCGAGATTAATGGTATTCATAATGTTTTGCTAGGTTGTAGCAGTAGGGTAGAAGGTAAGGTGGAGGTCTCGAGTCAATTAGTTGCAACAACCTCTTTTTGACAAGGTACTTATTTATGTACTTGTAAAAATATGAAAATGGGGTGAATTTTCTCTTTTTCTTCTCTTCTCCAGGAGAACTTGGGTATCTGGGTTGGTATAACTGTTGTGTCTGAGGGAGAATGATGTTTATGGTTGCTGGGTAGCTCTGAGTTGGCTACGGCGAAGGTAGAACATGACTGTTGTTCTGACTAGGCCGAGGGACCTCAATGGCTTAAACCAAATTGGCTTCTGGTTTGGTGATGGTTGTCTTCTTCAGTGTGGCTCTGGTGGAATTGGCAAAGGCAAAAGGTACATCTTGTACCAAACCTGCCTTGATGGCCAACTCTACCTTTGAGGCTTTGTCGATAAGAGAAGTTGCTCTGTGAAGTAATCAGGAGCATCAGCTAGTAGGTGGGACCTAGTGTCCTCATAAAAGTTGATATCATGTCCTCCTCAAACATAGAGTGCGTCAAGTTAGAGGATTTCAATCTCCACCTGTAAGCGAAGTCCCTGATATTCCCTCCTGTAATGGGTCTCATTCCTTCTATCTTTTCCCTGGTTGCTAGCATCTCGAGATTGAATCTATAATGGTTGAGGAATGATTGTGTCAGAGCCCTCCACGTGTTGATATTGCCTTTTTCCTGGCTTACTAGCCATTTTCCCGCATTCTTCTCTAGACGCTAGCCAAACATCTGGACCAAGATACTCTCATCATGTCCCCACTGGAACATAGCATTACAATACATGCGTAGATGCATCCTGGGGTAAGTGGTACCATCATACTTCTTGACATTTGCATTTGGAAGTTTGGTGATAGCACTCTCCCAGGGTGGATACAAAGATCTTCAAAATCCATAGAGATGGGGAACTACCCCCCTTTCATCAGCTCTACCTCTGCTGCAAGCTTGGCTAGCTTTACACTGGTCTCATCATCTGTGGGAGGAGCAACAATCTCCTTCCCCTTTCCTCTTGATGTTGAAGGCCCATATTGCTTTTCTAGGTTGAAGATGGCCTGGTGTTCCGGCTGCATGTATATGGTAGTAGTCCGAAGCGGGTCCATGACAATAAATGGGGCCCTGTGTGCATGAATGGCCACGAGGTGGAGTCTATTTAACTGTAGTGACAGGTGGTGGTTCAGAATTTGTACTCTGGCCACGAGGCCCTCCTTGTTTCAACAGAAATTCGAACATCAACTTCTCGAACTCGGTGAGTGTATGAATTTAAGGTTGCTCACTGGTATTGGGTTAGTTGTGGGGTGGTACAGAAGTTTAGGGTAATGAAGAGGAATGAGCATGCTTAGGGGTGGATGTCCAACCATGCTAGGACATGAAGTCTTCCATTAATCACTCTACCTCTAACTTAAACCTGTCTAAGAGGATATCTTCGAAACTCATCCTGATAGGAGGTGGGTTTCTCGAGGATGCCTCTGGGAGGTTAAGAGGTGTGGTGCTTGTCATAGGCAGAGGCATTGACTTTTTTGCCATAGCTTTGCTAAGTCACGCCTTCTTCTTTTGCATTCGAGTCTCTAGGGGAACTATTGTAGCTTACTTAACTATGTTTTGAAAGAATGGAATTGATTGTTATTATTTTACAAGGTTCATTATTTACATTCATCCATTTTTAATAGCCAGATAATTTTACAAGTGCATATGTCATACAAGTAAATTCATGTCCTTTGATTAAACACAAGATTTTTTGAAATAAAAACTTTGTACATGTGTATATATATATATATCAGAAGTGATTACAAAAGGAGGGGGTACTTACCCCAAGATATCGGAAATAGAAAGCATAAAATGTAATCTAAAAATCAGGCACCACTAGAGGTGGTGGTGGAGGTGACAACGGTTCATAGCCCAAAGAGAAGATCTATTTTCTCAGCTCATGAACCCATGACTGTATCCACTGATCTTGTACAAAGGCCATGATGTTGTTGCACCTCATCTTGACTCCCAAATCTTCATGGTAAGTCCTACTATCATTTAGCTCACTTTTTTTCAGGGAGTGAATGAGCTCGTCCTGAGTTTCGTTCCAATGCTGGGTGTAATCGTGTGAGACCTCGGCCTCGATACATAAAAGTGTCTCAAATCCTAAAGCAAGCTTGGTTTGGGCATGTAGAGCCCACTCCTTGGCTAAGTCTGACAATGTTTGCTCATACTCAGCCTGAGTGTAAGAAATCTTTGTATGTGATGAGGATGTCAATTTGGTGCATGGCCTCTTGTTCAAAGAAACGGATGTTGTAGGTGTAGCAGGTTGCAGACGGGGCTTATATAGAAGCCAATGCTCATAGGAGGATGTCATGGCTTGCACCTTTGAAGATATCAATTGTGGATCCCCGGCTACTCCAGTATGCAAGTTGTCCCATAAGGTTGCTAGTATAGACCATGTATGATTGGATGTACGATGGTGGAGCTTGAAGATGTCTTTGAAGACTGTGGGGAAATCGAAGAGATCCTATTAGAGGGAAAATTGTCTAAGAATGCATATGGGTACATAGGGAGTTCTCTAGTAGACTCCTGTGATAACCATGTAGGTGCGGTTCTTGGTAGCCAAAAGTGGGTAGCGTACTTCGTGCTACTTGACTCTCCAAGTGATCTGTTTAGGGAACACAACAGATCGTAAGCTCTGATAACCAAATATAGTTGTTTTGATTGGCAAGGGATGGTTGTTGACATGTATATGTACTAGAGTCAGATCTCGAGACATATAAGTTGGGAAGGATGCAAGGATAGTCAAGTGTTTCCGTAGCCAGTCCTGTAAGAAAGCCAGGTAACCATATAACTGACCTCGAGGATGTCGAGCACAATGAAAGAAATTGGAGATAGTCTCATATGATCATAGGTGTGAGGGTCTTCTTCTGTAAATGTTGCCCCAAAATATCAAGTAGGACACCGTTGATATGATGACAAGTATGTGATAGCAAGAGTTATCCTAAGACAACCAAGGTGAATGTTTTAAATTGGATGGGGTCAGAGAAGTCACCTACTTTCTTCCAACCTCTTTCCAATAGAAGGTCGAAAGGGTAGTGTTGTATTCTCCTATAGCCTGCTTAGGCAAGGAGACTTTGGATATGTTTACTGCATGGAAGCATTTGAGGTAGTTAGGCTTATTGGTCGGGATTACAACACTGATGCTGAGACATTGTTCCCAATCTAAGAAGGCCTCGAGCTCCTCGACAGTGGGTGTAAGCTCTTATTCTTCGAAGCGGAAAACCATGAATGACGAGTCCTAAAATGAAATGGCTGCCTCTAGTAGTGGTCAATCCAAGTTGATTGTGTTAAGGTCAATGTTGCCCCTAGCTGGCTTTACTTCTTCCAAACTTCCCATTCTTCAGGGGGAGAGCAATTAAGGCATTTGCAATTGCATAGGTCTGTGATGCATGTCTATAAACACAAGCATGAACACAGGGTTTAAAATGTCATTTTATAGTCAAAAGCAATATTCTACACAAATTAAGCCTAACGCTTGAATTTTGTATCAACGCCTGAATTTTATTGAATTAAAATTCAGGTGTTGAAGGCACGATTGGGTGTTAGAACAATTACAGGTAAAAAATTCCTAACACCTGAATTTGGTTTCAATGCCTAAATTTAATTGAATTAAAATCCAGGCGTTAAATGCATGATTAGGTGTTAAGAGCAGCTACAAATTTTTAAATGGCCTGCGAACGTGCCTTTTATCCTTTTGTGTTTCCACTTTCATTTTCGATTACAGGCGAAGGATAGGTTGAAAACATCTTCTTCTTTCTCCTTTTTCTAACTTTTTGGCAAAACAATCTTCTTATTTCATCTACAATGAGTCAAGGAATATCAAGCTAGCATTTTCCACTTCTCTCAGTGTAAGAGAAGGCATTATAGAAGAATTCAGTGGTGGATGAGGTGAGTTTTGGTTTAGTTTATTGATTAATTTCCATTTCCATGAATTTTCCAAGTTCTTTGAATACATTGCTTGTGATTCTTATGTTTTTCTTTGATTTTGCATATTTCCTTAGATTTTCTTGAATTTTTAGCTTTAAAATCATTTGAATGGAATTAGTTTGCTTTATTCTTGAGTTTGAAATGATTTTGAATAGGTTTTTTTTCAAGTTTTAATTGGTTTTTAGATTTTCCAACACCTGAAAGTCATTGTCCTAAATTATAGGCATAATGCCTGAATTTTCAATCTTTTAAAAACCAGGTGTTGAAAATTCAGGCGTTGAGAAAAATTCAGGCGTTGGGATAAAATTTCAGCATTAGGCCTGAGACCCAAAATTATAATTTTTGATTGTTTTTATTCTTTTGGGTTTATTTTAGGTTCGTTTTCTTCTTAAACATTGTTTTAACATTTTTATGTATTTCCTCTTGCAGACTAAGGGGAGAGTAAAGTGACACAGCTCTTAGTCCGGGGTCCAAACATTATGGAGGCATATGTGCTCCAATGTCCAAGACAAGGTGTGGACCATAGGTTTTGGCCCTTTCCTGAGTCTACCTATACTAAAGGTAGACAAAGCCTTGATGATGGCCTTAGCTGAGAGGTGGTCACCAGCCACGCGCACCTTCCACCTTCCTATGGGAGAGATAGGCCTGCCTACCGTAGACCTCTTCATGATGACCGGCCTTACGATGGATGGCACACCTCCACCTACCACTAACAACTTCGACCTAGAGTTAGTGGCTCAATGCATAGGGCCTCAACCCATGGAGTACTACAAGGGTATAAAGAGTGTCCTCCCATCCTAGTTCAAGAAGAGGTACGTGCGGGCTACCAATCAGAGCTCACAAGAAGAGATTGACTTCTCCACCCGCACCTTCCTCGCCTACATGTTGACCCACTCCATCTTTTGCGGGAAGAGCGACAAGGTTTACTTCAACCTGTTGCTAGCCTTAGAGGATTTGGACCTAGTCGGCACTTGTAGTTGGGGTAGGTCTGCCCTCAGGTCGATGTACTCCAATATGAGTGAGGTTTCAGCTTGGCAGGGCTCTCATGCTTTCTTGGGGCTGTATTTCTTATGAGAGGTATAGCTAGCTTGCTTTCATTTTAATTTCTATCTTTTATTCTTTTACCTATTTTCTTTCTTTTAATTTTTAATGACATTGAACCTCTGGATTCTTTGTTTTGTAGGTGTGGTGTTACGAACATTTCCCATCCTTGGCCCCCGCGTGGAGGGGTGAGGAGGTGTTCCCTTTCCCTTGTGTTTCAAGGTGAAGGTCTCAAACACCCATCACATGGTCTGCAAACCCATTTCCACCCTCTGACGAGAGTTGGATCTTCTGACCACTATTAAGGTAAGTACACAACGCTTTGCTTTGTTTGATTTGTTTACTTTGCCAATCATTATCTAATTCCTATTGTGCCTTGTGCTTTGTGCAAGTTAAGTGGTGTCCATGGATCCGATAGGTCTTGGAGAGGGATGCTACTATAAACCAGACCTCGGCTTGGGCTTGGTCCTATCAAAGGATCATCTTGGTTGCCATTGACAAGGTCACCATGTACCTCAGGGAGAGGTGTTGGCGCTAGGTCAGGGTGGGAGTGGAGGACTTTGTGGTCCCACATTCACCTCCATGGGTCATTGACACTAAGGGAGAGGTAGGAAGGAGGGAGATAAGAACAATGTCTCAGTCTTCCTAGACTAGGCCAGGGACTATAGTGAGTGGTGGGCCACCCAATCTTGTGGGCCTTTAGGTGGCCCCATTGAGCCCCAAGTGAGTTTATTTTATTTTTTTGCAAAAGTTGACTTATGTTTCATTTACTTAGCTTTCCCTTAAAAAAATTTATGATTTTTGACTTGTTTGGTTTTATCAGGCAGCCAAGGCACAGCCCGCAAAGGAACCTGTACCTCCTACTAGGAGGGGAAGGAAGAGGAAGGCTCCCGCAACTGAGCCTGATCCGATAGGGATGGTGCCTAAGGTGGTGACTATGGCCGACCTCGAGCGTGGGGTTAGTGAGGAGCCTTTACCCAATGCCGAGCTCCCTGAGGGGTGGGTACCTCCTAAGGTGATGACCCAGGTATGGTTTGGTTTACTTTAGCAAGTTTTAAAATTTATGAATTTTAGGATTCTTGACAAAGTTTGTGTACTTATTGTAGGTTTCAAGGGACGTGTACTTGAGTGTTGTCAGCACCCAAATTTTGACTCGGATCATGTGATAGCATAAAGACAGCATAACAGCATTTAGGCATCAAGACTCTAAACACCCATGGCTTAGGAAGACCAATCCTGGACTCTAGAAGGTTAGGCATTCCCAAGGAAGTCTTTCCAGATGTTCTAGTCATAAATGAATCAGTCAAAGTACCTTATTATAGCCCAAAAAGCACCATTTCAGGGTAAACCCTAAACTCACTCAAAAGCACCATTGGGACTTTGAGGGTCCACATTTTAGAACCACATTCAAGTCATCAGTAAGTTTTCCACCTCTTATAAGCCTTTCTCCAATAAAGCATCATAGATGGAAAAATTACCGTCTTTCCCTTCTACCTTCAAAAGCTCAATACTCACTATATGTCACCCAGATCACCGAATTTCTCAACCTACATAAGCCTTCTTGTCATGAAGCATCATAGGTAAAGAATTCACATTTTCACCTTTTTCGACTTATGGGCAAAAAATTACCATTTTACCCTTTCTACTCAGAGAATGACCTCTAGACACTCAAAGGACCCCTAGAGCTTCTCTTGTGGTCCAAATGGTGTAATTTTAGAACCTATGCACCCTTTAGTCTCTCTTCTTCAAAGGACTCATCACAGTGCAAACACTGCTTAAGAACGGCAACAACCAATTTCTCAATCTATGATAACCTTGACCAAGAAATGACCCTTGCTAGAGCTCTTAGAAACTCAACAGATCTTCGAATCCAGAAAGGTCAGTTGCCATATCTCGGCCTTGGCCTTAGCTTCAAATCTCCAAGTCTGAGAAGATTTTCGAAGTCTCGAACCTCTGTGAAATCTCAAATCTTCTCCGAAAGGGTAAAAGGCTATTTTTCCACTTTTTGTTCTTATAGAGCCAGAATATTCTCCAGACCTCCAAATTGAGATCAGTTGGTGTCTGTTTCTTCAGAATTGCAATGCCTTCAAAAAGCTATTTAAGGAGACAAGACTTTCGTAAAATTTGAAATTCTATCCTAGAGGAGGGGTGAATAGGATTTGTTGTACTCTTTTCAATTAACTTAATTTGCTGTGGTTTATTTTACAATCCTAGTTAGTTAATTTAGCACTATATTGATTCAAGTCTCTATTATCAATTTTGTCAATTTACTCTTACTTGGTAATGCACATAATAAACACAATTGCATTAATCACATGAACACAACATAAAGCAAATGTACGCAACCACAACACAGATGTTTATAGTGGTTCGGCATTAAGGCCTACGTCCACTCCTAAAGCTCAATCCAGACCTTCCTGTAATTTTATTCAGATTGAAATACAGACAATCTAGGTAAAATTCACACAAAACCCTTTCTACTTGCTATGCAAGCTAAACCTACATTGTCTCCGAAGAGTGTAATACTCCTTCTGGTGTCTCTGGTGGAAGGGATTTAAACAATGAAATATTGAATACATACAAGTTTACCTCATACAGGTTGATATCTCAATGTGTACCGAGTGTGGATGCTCCTTCTAACGAACTGATTTACCTTTTCTTCCACAGTTTGAAACACAGTAGAGAATAAGCTTTTGGGCTTTGTAAATCATTGGTTTCCTTGCAACGAATAGCTAATCAACCTCTCTCTTTTTTATGTGTGATGTAGTATGCTTAGAGAGATAGATCACTCGAGTATTTTTAATAGCACAAGATCAGATACGCTATAAGCACATAGACTTCCCGTCTTTCAAACTAGCCGTTTTCTCAAACAAGATTTCTTCTTTTTCATTAATTGCTCTCTACTTAAAACCTAGGATATTATCACCCTTTTATAGAGTTAAGCCTCATGTTAGTCCATAGGATCATAATACTTTCTAATGGATAAGTCTTGAGAAAAGTCGGATTAGAATCTCAAAAATAGAAACCAATTTTTGTGAAACTTGTGGTTGTGATCGATCACACTTTTTCTATGATCGATCAGGGAAGTGTGATTAATCAGGCCTTGAGATCACAACTCTAAGGAATTGTTATTTTTGCCTGAAATCTGACTTGTGATCGATCACGAGATCTATGATAGATCACATATCTTGTGATCGATCAGGATCTGTTATTTTTATGCACTTTATCTTGTCCCATCTTTTTGGTTTTGGGCCTTTTTCTTTTTTCTTTTAAAGACAACTATAAATGTATTTTGGCCCTTTTTAGCCCCCTCACACTTAATCTTATGTTTAATCTTAGTGGTTTTAGTGTATAGTGCTAAGTGTCGATATTTTTCGAGGTTAATGCATGTCATGAGCATATATTAAGCCTTCTTTTTATCAGTCTTTAGCTTTAGCTTCTTTGTATTGAGTCTTCAACCTGGAGCTTGAATTTATTCTTCATCTTTGGTACTTGTCTTGATCTTGTAGGTCTTTAGTCCATCTTTGCCTTCTTCCGATCTTGGAGCTCTATCTTGGACTTGGCACTTACTTTACAATTCAGCTGTTTTGACATGGGATTGACAATACATAAACTTAACATTATCCCCTTTCGTCAATTACATGGCAAAAACTTTTACATAAATGATTAATATTTACAAGACAAGACTACTCATATAGACATGTAAATAGCTAAACTGAGCTATCCATTAGCACTGTTCTCATTTCACTTTGAATACCTATAAACCTACACACATCCATATACACATACCTTGTTCAAGCATAGTGAGTTCTAATAAAGGTAATTATAACAATGCATGATGTGTGAATATTTAATTGTGAAATTTACAATGTGGTAGTTATGCTTAATGCTCAATGCAACCCCTCAACCATAAAAATCATTTGGCTCCCCCTATTGTTATCTCTCCCCCTATATATCGTATAGGTATGTGATTATTTCTCCCCTTTTTGCCATGCAATTGCAAAGTGTAACCGTAAGAGATAGCAAATGATAGTGACATAGTAACTAAAAGGCTAGATTGTATTGATCACAAAAAAATCCAAAAAAATATAATGCAGTCAACAAAATTTGAGATCCGAAGTCTCAAAGTACCGAAGCAACAAACTGTGACAAAGAAAACATAAAAGGAAACATAAACTAGTCCATACAAAAAGATATCAATCATCAGACTCTTCTTCCTCATCATCTCCTTCCTTAGAGTCTTCTCCTCCATCCTCATCTCCATCATCCTCATCATCCTCATCCTCCTCGCCTAAGTCATCACCATCTAGAGGTGCCTCATCTGCAACCTCCTCCTCAGAATCATCATCGCTAAGGAAAAGTAAAGTGAGTGGGTCCTCGGGTGTGGCCAAGGATAGTTGAGTTGCAATGGCCTTTTGGTTCTTGCAAAGAGCCTTCTAATTCTTTATACTCTTATTGACCTTGATGAGGATATTTTGTAGCAGGTCCATCATCCTCTTCTTGGCAGTGGCAGAGGCAGAGCAGGCAGGAGAAGCATGAAAAGTAGAGCCAGACGACTGCTCACCAGTTGTATCCAATATATGCATCCTCTGTAATATGTTGAGGCCAAGAGCAGAAATCCGGCGAGCACGAACACTTAACTGCAATGACACCTTCTGTACCTTGAGGATCTGGGATATAAGGACTGGAAATGGCAGACTACTAGTAGAGTGATCAGCAACAGATGCCCCAAAAAAGACATAACATATAATGTAGGGAAGATCAATACGTTTCCCCTCGAGAATAGAGTCGATCAAATATGCCATATGAAAAGTAAGGCCACTCCTATGTGTAGTC
>JAOXJP010229446.1:688-10949 GCA_025762735.1 Platanus orientalis | reverse complement strand
ACAGGGCTCTAATGGCCTTATTACAAAATTTCCTCAGCCCCTAAACAATCCACACATTGCACAGTGATGCTTTTATCTTCTATTTTTGTCTTTCTTTGGTTCGTCCTCAGTGACGCTTTCCTTTTCTCTTCCAGAAAGGATCTTGAGATGGCTTCCAAGCGGATCTTGAAAAAACTCAAGGATCTCCACATAGATCTCCCTACATCTTGCACTGCAGGTATGGTCTACAATCACAAAACCTGTAAATATTTGAATCACAATAGAGATGGCCAACAACTATAATAGTCCAAACACACTACTACCAAGTACAAAGAAGTCACAACTAGAACACAACAAGAAGGCAAACATCACACGATTGTCAAATACCAAAGGCAGCTCAACTGCCAAAAGGAAACCACTCCACAATATCACAATACCATGATTAAAGACCTGGTACAAGAGCTGGTGATGAACAACACACAGCAAAACAGTAATAAACCTTTAATTGATACCCTGAATCAAACAAAGGAACTGCTGTATTATCACTTTAAAGTCTTCACAGGACTTCATAAGCAAAGATACCACTCAAACGATGTGGTAGGAGCCTCAAAAGCACACTAATGATGAGCTATACTACTCATAAACAACCGCCAGTTTGTGAAACTCATTAGAGAACATCATTACAACTGGTCCTCATAACATTAAACATACAAACAATCAAGAGAAATCGAACCCAAAAAACGCAGATAAAAGGCCTGGTGATAACAGGGACCTGAAAAAAACCGTTACTACACCTTCAATACCCAACCATTTCCCACTAAATTTGTTTCATATGAACCGTATCACATAGAGTAACAAAGAACGGCTGATTTAGGAGATCAAAAAAACCCCAAAAAACATGTAGATCTTGAGTTTTCTCAGAAACTTGGTTTTCCTTCAAAATACAGAAGAAAAAAAATCATAGAAATTGAATATAGCTCCGATTAATCTCAAAATTGCACCATTAGAACCAAAAAATTCAGGTGATCTGGGAGCTTGAAAAAACTGACACGACAGGCTGACATGGCTGTACACACTGCTGGCATCAACGTATGACTTGCTGACATTAGCAGATCCCCTGTGAAGCTCCTCTAGCTCAGTAGCTCTTGGCTTCTCCTTGGCTACGATACCAAATAAAATCCATAAAATTTGGTGCTTTTTGTGTTAGGGTTTCAACTAGTAGAAGAGGAGGAAGAAGAAGAAAGAAAGAAAGAAATAGAGGGAGAATACGTATGAAGAGTGTAGAGAGACTCACATTTTTTTTTTTTGAAGTAAATGAAACTTTATTCAAAAGAAAACAAGGAAAACAAGTGTCACCCAGGACTCTCACATACTTTCATATATTATAAAAGAGGAATACAATACAAGAATACATGAGAAGGGTATTTATAAGTATACACTTGAACAATACTAAGCATATGTACCCTTACATGCATTATCCCATATACCCACACAACAACAGGTAATGTCCCCACAAAATGTTATCAAAATCAAATTTCCAGTCAGTAATAGACTACTGAGCAGTTGCCTTTATTATTCCACATATACTAGTCATTCAAGTTTGTGAGTGCTCTCAAACAAATTGGACACATTTGCTGTAAGGGCTTAATTGCATATATTATAATTTATGATTGGACATATTGAGTTGTCACCTTCCTAGCATTTAATAACAAAAATGTTGATTTTTAAGCTAGAAAATTGATTTGTCATATACTATAATAGATGATAAAAAATGTTGGAAATATCTAAATATTTTGTAGGTTTTAATGAACTTCAATAAACTCAAGAAGTTAAGCACTTCACAGTTCACATAACTTGGTTTTTTTCCTCTAAACAAGATCAACTTACAGCTAAATTATTGAAAGATATATAAACTAGGTCCATATGAAAAATCATGGAAGCAATATAGCGAGAGGAGAAGAGAACATGCCAACCTTTCGCTGTACTGTATGATTGATGCAGCGCAAAAAAGAATCTAGATCTCAGTTACAAGGGTACTTTCAGTATTTGGGGTTTCAAATTTTTGTTTGGCACAATATATTTTTTTCAGTTTTGTGCTAAACTAGGTTAGTTTCATGTTATTCCGTTTGGGGATTTTTTTTATGAGTAACGATTATATTAAAGCAAAAAAAGATAATAGTTTGGGGGTTTTATTAATTTCCAAGCAGAATAGATTTTATTAAAATTTTTAAACAAGTGAAATTCTATTTATGTCACTTTCTTTATGCCTTGTTTTGGGGAATCGAAACTTACCCACTTGGCCTGAATTTGGTTTCATTTAAGACGTTATTCAATCCGGTGTAATTTGGGAAATCTATGACCAAAATACTGGCAAGGTATCAGAATATACAGGATTTGTATTTTTGTAAAGTTCTACTTTAATTAGAAGCCTATTGGGTAATTCTTGGTGGTCAAAGTTTGTTTATAAATATGGAAAAGTCAAGTGGTGTAATATAAAATTTAAAGCTTAACTGAATGAATGAAAGTTTAGGCTTCAGCTGTGTGAAACCCTAGGTGATCCTAAGCGAGATTCCTCACTTTTCTTGAATCTTGCTTATTTCTTCTTCTTCTCATTTCTTCATTCTGAGTTGTAGTTCATGAGTTAAACAACATGTATTTAATCTATTTTTTGATTTTCAAATCCTCTCTTCTCCTTTATTCTCTTATTTTGAATCCTTTACTACTATTTTCTTCTGATTTTATTCACAACAATAAAAGTCCATTAATATCTTCTCTTTAACCTCTTCTTTATCATCCTTTCAACCCCACCACTATTCCTTGTAATTCAGTCCTAGATTTCCTTAAATCCCTACGCTTCCACATCAATGATTTTCAAACTCAAATAACATTCTAAACATATAAACTTAAAATGGGCAAGCCTTCCATGTTGACAAATCTAACAAATTTGGAATTGTCTGCCTTGATGTGCTATGTGTTACTGTTACAAGCAGCTATTTAGTATTTTGAATTTCAGTGGTTTTCTTATTAATGTCATTTTAGTTGTTATGTCCTGAATAGTATATATTTAAACTCCTTTGGTTAATTTTCTTGATTCCTAGCTACATCTTAATTCAAGAATATCAACATTCTAGTCCCACTGAATTCCTTATTAATTTCATCGACAGGTTCAGTTAGAGCCTACTTCTTCATGGGCTTGGGCTCATAGAGATTTGAATGAAACATATAAGTATTCTGGTATCTTCCAAACAAACAAGGACATAATTAGAGATGAAGGTTTACCCGTATTGACTCCTCCCATTTACTGTATTTTCTTCTTTGACTTTCTGCTTTTGCTTTGTCTTTGAAGTTTGCTGCTGGCTTCTCTTCCAGTTATTCTTCTTCTCAACAGGTTGTTCATACAAAGCATTTCTAAATTTCTTTACCTTATTATTATTTTGGAGACAATGTGGGAAAGAGAGCTGATTTCTTTGAAATCCTTAGAAGTAACCTTGATTTAAATAAGTATACATCTTCAAGCTACGCAATTTCCAAACTGAATTGCTAAAGCCATGGCTTCATGGCATGTATCTGCCAACATCTTCTTTGGGCGTTAGTGAAAGATGACCGGATTTACAAGGCGAAGCGGTCATCCACCTTGGGTGGGTCCTAGATTCCATTATGGGGCTGGGTATCAGAGGGATAAACCGGAGCTAGCGAAAGAATCAACACTATTTGACACTGTTCAAAGAGGGAATCCCGAAGGCAGGAGGGGTCCACGATTAAGCAAGGTTTCAAATAAGAAAGTCCAGGTGGCTGGGAGCGAATGGAATGGGGCTTTTTATACAAGAGGAGAGAGGGTGAAAGAGGATTGGGTGAAGGAGGTTAGAGGGGAAGGTGCTGAAAGCTACAGAAGCTATAAGGAGGCGGTGATAGCAAATCTCCGTTGGTTGGGAGAAATTTGTTCGTCGTTGACATACCAGGGAGACTCCCAACTTATTTCTTTCAAGGGAGGGCCGCTACAACTCATATTGGAAAGGTTGCAAGGATGCTTAGTTGGGAGGGTTGTGGGGGACAATCTGAGTCCAGTAGCTTTGAGGCAGTGGGGGAAAAAGAGTTGGAAGATTGACAGCGAGCTGTAGGTACGTCGAATGGTTAAGGATTTATTCATGTTCTCTTTTCCCTCTTCCGGCGAAGCAAAGCGAGTTCTTAACTACGGACTCAAGACCTGGGAAGGGGGAGGTATCCTTCTGGATCATTGGCACCCTACCGTTGGATGCGTGACGAAAGGGGTTCAGGGCTTCACGCGTCAGGCTTCTGAAGAAGGGGGATGGCTGTGGGTATTTGGGCTACCTCTACACTTTTGCGGCAGTTCAACTTTTGAGATGATCGAAGAGTGCTACGGTGGGCTTCTGGAGGAGGGGGTACAGGAAAGCGACTCAATGGAATGGGTAAAGTTAAGGGTCCGACGGCCGGAGATGGCACCCGATTCCTTGTGGTTGATGATGGATTACTGGCATTTAAAGTTGCTCTGTGGGTCCCTATTTTACCTAGGTGCAGGCCAAGGAATTCCTTACGGGTGAAGAAAGCATATCACCAATGGGAGGAGGGTTCTGGCAACCTGGCAGGGGAAAGGGGGTGGGGAACAGCTGGCATAGGGATGGTCGAGGGAGATCAGAAGGCCCACATACACCTGGATCAACGATGGAGAGGGGACGGTCGAGGGAGAAAGCAAACCGGTCAGCTTCAGGATAGGTTGGACTGTAAGCGGGTGAATAAAAAACAGGCAGGCTTGAACCGAGGGCACATCAGAAGTGGGGGGGCTAGCATAGTCGAACATGGGGTCCATTTGGAGCTTGGCCGAAGGAGTTCTAGTATTGGCATGTCCAGAAGAGACAGATCCTCAATGATGGGGCCTGAGACAAGGCCCAATTGCGATAACATAAAGGGAGGAGAGTCTCGGCCCATTAGTGGGGCATCGAACAAGACCCAAGTGCATGGGGATTATGGTAAAGTGGGATGTGGGCCCAAACTTTCTCGATTTCGGTCTATAAAACCTAATTCAAAAAGAAAAACCCAACAGAATAATGACGGTGCAAGGAGTAGGGAGCTCGAAGAACAGTGAAAAAACTTCCAAAGAGGTATGTCGCCGGTAGGTACTGCTAATCATTCGGAAGGCTGGGTGCGTGTGAACAGGCGAGGTCATCTGTTTCAAAGCTCTAGAAGTACATCGAGACCCAGGCCTTCCCTCCCTTAGTTGAAGCGTGTTGTCCCTCAATCCTTTCTGGTTCTAAACAAAGGGGTGGTGATCAAAGAGCATGAGAGTAGTGGTTTCAAAAACAAGAAGGTGGAGCATACAGGGAAAGGGAAGGTTGTGGCCGCGGTTTTAGATAGCAGCGAAGATGAAGGTGAATTCTACAGGAGCTTTGGCCTTCACCCAAAAGAAGACCCAGACCAATGGGGGAGAGAAAGTGTTGGTGTCAGCTGTAGCCGTTCTGGGTCTTGTGATTAGTGCTTGGATGTGGAACCTCTGGAGGAAGTTGGTGCTAAAATTCATGGAGAGAGCTTGGTGAGTCAATCCATTACGGAAAGAAGATGCTGGGGTGATTATTCGGCGGAAGATAAATTGGCTGATTCAGGGGTGGGGGAGGAGTGGTTGACCAAACTAAGGGAGGATGACTCTGTTATTGATGTCGATCCCATTCTAATGTTACCCCCACCACCTCACTCGGATTGGGTCCTGAAGAAGGTGGCTGAGGTTAAGAGAAGGCTAGGTTATGCTTTCAAAGGCCTAGAGCAGAGGGTGGAACACTTTTACTAGAAAATCAAGAGGCATAGGAGCTGGAACCCAAAACGTCCAAGAGGCAGTGGCAAAAACCATACAACTCAAAGAAGAGATAGGGAGCTGAGGCGCCTTCAATCTGGAGTTCAATATGAAAGGGGTGAGAGAGGTCGTGATCAAAGGAGGGGGAGAAGAGGGAGAAATTTGTCTAGCTCCTATGATGAAGACGAGCTTTTGTACTTGGAATGTTAGGGGGCTCGGTAGGGAGGAGAGGAGGTGGGCGGTGAAGGATATGATAAGGAGATGGAAGTGCAAGGTATTGACGCTGCAAGAAACCAAAGTACAAAAGATAAACAACAGAATAAAGCTAGACTTATGGGAGAGAAGTTCGTATGGGTTTATTTACAAGACAATTGTGGGAAGGGCAGGGGGGATTATGGTAGCATGGAACTCTTCTATTTTTGAAGTGTTGGACCATCGAATTGGGGAGTTCTCGATGTCCATTCTTGTCAAAAACATTGAGGATAAAAAAGAATGGGCTTTCTTAGGGGTATATGGCTCTTGTGAAAGTGACAGGACAGTGTTGCTTTGTGAAGAATTAGGCAGGATCCAGGAAGAATGGAGGGTGCAATGGTGTGTAGGTGGGGACTTTAATGCAATCCGGAACCCTGGGGAACAGGTGGGGGATCATCGGAGGACGAGACAGTTTAATGAATTCATTCAGGATTTTTGAGCTTATTGATTTGCCTCTAATTGGAGTTTCTTATACGTGGAACAATCATCAGGAGCACAATGTGAGCAGCCCTTTAGACCGCTTTTTGTTCTCCCCGGATTGGCTTGAGTAGGATACCCTGTGGAGACAAGAGGCTCTTCCTAATGCAGGTTTAGACCATATTCCGATTCTTTTGCGCCCCTCCACT
This sequence comes from Platanus orientalis, assembly GCA_025762735.1. Lineage (NCBI taxonomy): Eukaryota > Viridiplantae > Streptophyta > Magnoliopsida > Proteales > Platanaceae > Platanus > Platanus orientalis. Next base: position 4,292 of record JAOXJP010229446.1, on the reverse strand, counting down.
CTGTTGGGTGGTCCTCGTCTGTTTAAGTTTGAGCTCATGTGGCTTGAGATTCCGGATTTCTTAGACAAACTTAAGTTGTGGTGGACAGGGTTTAGAGTAGACGACACTGCAAGCTACATGTTTGCTCAGAAGTTGAAGATGCTTAAAAAGCGTATTTTGGCTTCGAAACGAGAGGAGTTTGGCGGAGTGAAGTCAAGGAAGGTTGAGTGTTTGAAGCGGCTAGAGAAGCTAGAGCTAAAAGGCATGGTAAGGAGTCTGGATGATGAGGAGGCGAGGGCGAGGAGAGAGTGAACAGATTACAAGAGGCTGTTAAGAATGGAGGAAATATCATGAAGACAGAAGTCAAGAGTTACGTGACTTAAAGAAGGGGACAAAAACACAAAATTCTTCCCCCAATTGGCAAACATAAGGAGATCCTCCAATATGATTGATAAGTTATGGGTCGAGGGGGAATGGATTCATGAGCAAGAGGAGATTAGGAAAGAGATAGAACGGTTCAACTTCTAGCTCTATTCGGATCCGTTTCCAAACTGGCTTATCCTTGAAGGAGTGGAGTTCGATCGCATAGATGCAGACCTTAGTTCTTAGATGGAGAGGCCTTTCTTGGAGGAGGAAATCAAATTGGCATTAGATAGTGTGGTGGATGACAAGGCGCCAAGTCCGGATGGTTTTCCGTTGAAATTCTTAAAAGTTTGTTGGGAGTTAGTGGGTAAGGACGTGATGGCTGCTTTTGAGGCATTTCATTCATTGGACTAATGGTGTAGGGAATTGAATGCGACGTTCATTACTCTCATCCCAAAGAAGAGAGGTGCTTCTCAGCTTGAAGACTTTAGGCCTATTAAATTGGTGGGATGCCTATATAAGTTAGTGGCAAAGACACTAGCAATCCGACTAAAATCTTCTTTATCGGGCATCATCAGCTCCTCCCAACATGATTTTCTTCCAAGAAGGCAAATCATGGATTGCTCTCTATTGGCAAACGAGTATGTGGATGCTATAGAAAAGGCGGGGTGGGACGTGAATTGAGGATTTTTGGATTAGGTTCTTGGTCAGATGGGATTTGGGAAAAAGTGGAGGCATTGGATCAAAATGTGTATTTCTTCCGCCTCTTTTTTGGTTTTGGTGAATGGGTTCCTAAAGGCTTCTTCAAAGGTAGTCGTGGTTTACGTCAGGAGGATCCTCTTTCCTTATTTGTTTATCATGGTGGCGGACTTGTTGGGTAGAATGATCTCTAAGGCAGCCAGGGTGGGACTTGTTGAAAGTTTTACTTTTCCCTCAAGCGGGCCATTGGTTCCTTTTATCCAATATGCAGATGATTCTCTGTTTCTCTTGAAAGCGAATGTAGAAGGTTTGAGAAATCTGAGGTGTATTCTTATCATGGAAGCGGCCACTGGTTTGAGGGTGAATTCGACCAAGTCTTCGGTGAGTCCTATAGTTAAGAGCTCGTCATGTTCGGAGATTACTGCAATATTGGGCTGTAACTGTGTTCCTCTCCCGATTACTTATTTGGGTCTTCTTCTTGGTGCTAAGGCCTATTCAAAAGTTATCTGGAACCTGGTGATTGAGAAAGTGGGTCAAAGGCTAGCTAGGTGGAAAGGAAGGTATTTATCGAAAGGAGCCAAGTTGGTTTTGTTGAAGAGTGTGTTTGCAAGTCTACCAACCTACTTCATGTTGTTGTTTTAGGTGCCGTGCTCCATTCTCAATCAGTTGGAGCGAATGTAGAGGAATTTTCTTTGGGGGTCTTCAACGGATTTGAGAAAGATTCATTGCGTAGGATGGAAGGAGGTATGCAAGCCTTTAGAAAAAGGGGGTTTGGGTATGAGGCCTTTGAAGTCTACAAATAGAGCATTTTTCAATAAATGGCTTTGGAGATTTTGGGTGGATAGGGAAGCCATTTGGCGGGGAGTGGTGGCAGCCAAATATGGAGAAGAGCATATGGGATGGAGGCCTAGATGCCCCCGTGGTCTGTCAGGGTGTGGTGTGTGGAAGAATATCATGAAAGGGTGGGAGCAGTTTCGAAAGTATTTGTGCTTCCATGTCAATAATGGGGAAAGGGTGAGATTCTGGTTGGACCCGTGGTGCACTAACGAGCCCTTGTGCGCTCTATTTCCCTAGTGTTATGAGTTGACTATGGACAAACGAGGCTTAGTTCCGAATCATTGGATCAGATCAAGGGTGTTTTGTTCATGGAACATCCAGCCCCTGAGAAATTTGAATGATTAGGAGATTGGGGAGATGGGTAGATTATTAGAGGTGTTGGAAAACTACAAGTTGGGGAATGAGGATTTGCAGGACATTAGTGTTTGGAAATTAGACATGGAGAATGGATTTATTGTTCGATCTATGTTTAATGCTCTATACAATCCGGTGGATTCTCCTAACCCGGGGAAGTGTGTGTGGAACAAGCCAATCCCCTTAAAAGTTTCCTTTTTGTTATGGGAGTTGTGGTGGGATAGAGCTCCTACTATTGAGAAACTAAGGGAAATGGGCTTAATCATTACAAATTGGTGCTGTCTTTGCAAAGTAGATGAGGAAACGGCAAGCCATTTGTTTGTTCACTGCCTGTGGATCGTTCCCATTTGGAGGTTTTTTCTGGGTAGATTTGGTGTGATGTGGGCCTGTCCACTCTTGGTTAGGGCCCTCTTGACTAGTTGGCAGTCTCTGTTCTCGAGGGGTGGGTCTGCTTTGGGTAAGCGTATGTAGCCCCTGATTCCAACGGCTATCTGTTTGGTGATTTGGGAAGAGAGAAACGGGAGAGTCTTCGATGACAGAACCCGGCCTCTTCGCATGATCATTGACACAATTTTATCGAGGCTTTATGACTGGCTTTTTATTGGGCAGGTGGACCTGCCTTTTAGCTCCTGGATATTTGATTGGGAGCGCCATATCTTGTAATCTGGATTGTATCTGTATGGTTGCTTTCCTTGCCCTTTGGGCTGATTGTGGCCTTCTGGCTAGCATTTCTCATGCTGTCTTGCTTTTCATTGCTTTAATATAAATTTTCTTACCTTCAAAAAAAAAAAAAAAATTTACAAGGTACTTGCCACCTTAATAATGCAAGTTTATTTCATTGCTTTAATTTCTCTGTATAATTAGCTCATACAGTTTTTAAAATGATTCAGTCACTTCCAAATGACCACCTTTAAAAATTTTAAGGTCATATGCTTGAAGAAATACAACTTTGTATCACTAGTTCGTGCTCTGTAGAGGTTCATTTGCTAGCACAAGTTTTATGCCAATCAAAGTTCAAAGTATTGCTCAAATGTGTTATAAATAAAATGTAGTTAACCACCTATGTAATTAGGGTTTTCAAATGATAAACAATGGTGATTTAAGTTAGTTTAAGCAGAGCATATAACAAAAAAAATCATTTTACAATATGACCCAGAACATGCCTGTTTTTCTTCTCTTGCAACCCTGATCCCTTTCTAGAAAATTCTGAAGCTTTAGCGATGCTTTGTTGTGTGTGTATGTCAGACGAATACGGAAAGAGCTGACAGCAGATTTAAAAGCCTGCAAAACTTCAAATTTATAGAGAATTAAGAACAAAGAAAATTCATATACTTAAATGTATTCTTTCAGTATTTGTCAAACACGGGAAGTT
>JAOXJP010229445.1:0-10949 GCA_025762735.1 Platanus orientalis | reverse complement strand
CCCTTCCCCCTGAGTGTCCCATTAGGGAGGGTGTCACAGATGATATCAACCCATTTTTTAGGGGCAATTGTAGACACAAAAAAATCCTACTATTAATCGAATTAATTACTAAAATGCTGCTACGTCGTGACTAAGGTGTCTCAGCCGCACCTTATGCTAGCTATGTCGTACACCAGTTGCCACAACTGACTTGTTAGTTGCAAGCCAAGCCAAGTCACTGCAACTGACCACTTAGTCACGACATGCAGAGCATAAAACTTAAATTCAATACAACTTCAAATTCTAATACCCGATAAAAACAATAATGGTATCATCATCCTGAAATCTGATGGAGAGGTAAAAATTCACATAGAAGGTTTCCAATATGTAGAGGTTTGTGGATATATACATTCACATTCCAATAAGAAGTCTGATGGCAGAGAGTGTCACACCCCGAAACTTGCACGTGAAAATTAGAGTATAAACATGAAAACACATGTGCACAGCATCACGAGTCTCAAAGTGTGACATCTTGACTCTTTCCTTATGGAAGGAGCCTTTACTTAACTTACCTTATATATATATATATATATATATATATATATATATATATATATATATTGTTGATGTATAAAATCCCGAGGGCAGGAAGTAAAATAAGGTAGAACCCATTGAAATTGGCACATAACAGGCAGCCCTCCAACCCAACACATCTTCAAGATATGCAGTACTCAGAAAAAACCATCTACCAGAATAAAGTTGGAACTTGTACTAACACCAGCAACTAAAAGAAAGTGACAACTATCACACTCGAATATAGTCATCAATCATATATTCAGTGCAAGTATACCTTGCCAGCAAAGCCTCCCTTAACAGCTCTCCTCTGAACTGGTGGAGCTCCAACCCTGCACCAAAAAAGTTTACAGTTGGAAAAAAAAAAAATGGAGATTAAAAAAAAAAAAAAAAAATTTGGGAAACCAAGTGAACGGAGATGTTACATCACAAAACTAGACTCCATTGGGGTATAGAATGAACTTACCATCATGCATTCTACTGCTTTTAATACTAACATGAAAGACTTAGACAAACCAGTACTTAGAAACCATTTGTCACAGTAGAAATTGGAGATTTGCTTCCCTCAATGCAGTCCCTTCTCTAATACCTTAAACACGTCCATGAACTCTAAACATGGTAAGTGGCTAAAAGACCTCACATTGGAGATATGTTGCTCCCATGAACGAAAAAGCATGGAGATATGTCACTCCTACAAACTTCAAAGAAGAGCATCCTCCATGGAGCAGACACACAAAGTGATAAACCTTGTCATACGATTCAATGTACAGGAGTTTTCTCATTCTGAGTAACCTCCAAACTTGGCTTTGTGCATGAATTAATAACATCGCAGGAAGCCAAAAAAAGAAAAGCTTCGGCAAGACATAACAAGTGGAATATGTATAATCACCAGCATTCAACAAATCATGTAGATTCATCCCTATCTACCAACAAAGTTCTGCCCACTCTTGCACCATGAGAAAAGATAGAGAAGCAATATCCTATACTGTCCAAGCATAAGTTCCTCCTTACTTTTCCCCATATAACCATCTCAGTACAAGATGCTTTCTGTTCACACACTGCCAGGCCCAAACTTCATACTTTGCCATATCTCAGAGTTTATAAAATACCAATTATCATATCAGTTGCAACTTACAAAACCCCAAAAGTAGCGAATATGGGAGAAAACCCAAAACCTTGTTATCTAAGTAACGAGCATCGGAGTAACACAGCAGTCAGGGTACGTCCTTTTGAAAATGTCAAACATTTGTTGAGGCTGTAGATAACTTGATAAAAGTTCCTACAGCAACAAGATTCATGTACAATTAAGAGCACTACACAATACAGGACAATATCTTGAGTAAAGTCTCTCCCCCATGCATAAAGAAAAGGCAGAACCCAGCAGTACAATATATGTAGAAGACGAAACAGCCTTAATGAGGAAATATGGTTGAAGAAAATTGGTTACTCCAAGCAGAGCCCACTGTGAATGAAAGGTGTATGACACTTGACAGCTCAAGTAAGATACAGCATATTTCGCCTATATGAGTGTTTTATGAAAACATCATACCTGCTAGCCACTGAGAAACTAACCCTTCAAAAAACAAACATTCAAAACAATGAAACTCTAGAACCAATGTTGTCCCATCAGGTTAACCATGAAGAACCAAAACCAGAGCACCTCTACCCAGTTCAACAATGGCAAAACAGGAAGAGAGATTAGTTATAATATCTCACAATGGCATGCCTAGCATACATAATGTTGATTTTTCCCATGCACATCGTGTTTCCTACATTTTTCTTATTTAGATTCTGTCCAATCCAAAGACTCAGACCCTATATCATGTAGCATCTCTTTTTGCATCCAAAAGAATTCTCTTGCCACCACATCCATAATTCATTAGTTCAACAGCCACCCCAGGCAATATTCTCCTATTGCCGATTATCATAACTGAATACAACATGCATCCTTTCAACCTAAAGAATCACCTTCAGCACAAGGGAAGAAATGCATCAATTCAAACTTCACAACAATTTGGAACACCCAACACCAGAAAACAAGATTCCTTGTGATAACGATCCCAACTTAAAAGCTTGCTGCCCAAAACCAACCACACACTGTAGCACCATCTAATGACTCAAAAGCTCCATTTATACAAGTCCATACATATTATAACTTGAATCAAATGGCAGATATGCCATCAAAGGGACCACAATTTACCTGCAAAGAAGTCAAGGATATCATTTTTCTCAACACCAAGTTATTTAAGATTTCAAACACAGAGCAGTAATGAACTTGGGCAATTGGAGTACCTTGGCTTACTCCATGGAACCCCCCTATTGCGGCTAAGAGCTCTAGAACGAATAGGAGTAGCTGCAGCCTTCCGGGCAACCTCAGTTGCCAAAGGAAACTGGTTCCCTTGGAAGTTTGACCTTCTCTGAGCAAGCACACCCTACATACACAAAATGGATTGCACAACACCAACAGAAGATAAAAATATTGATATACGTTGTCTGTACACAGTAACAATATGTCATATGTGTAGAAGAATGAGATATGCTAATTCTGAAATTCATCCAGCTACAATACCTGTCTAACAGAGGATCTAGAATCCATAAATCGGTGCACCTTTGACGCATTCCCTTGGGCAGTACCACCATTAAAGAACTTTTGGCTTTTATTCTGCAGAGCATAACTTCCCATTGTAAGATAATGATCACATATAGCTTATCAGTAGTAAAAATATATGGTAACAGAAGGTAATGGGCCACTCTCAGGAAAAAGAAATGCTTACCGAAGCCCTCTGATTTTTAACTTTCGTTGTGGATTTTTTGGACATCTTGATGATATCATCTGCATAATGAACAAAAAAAAATCCATCATGAAAAAAGTTCCTCTTTCTTTTTTAAAATGGTATCATGGAAACTCAAACTTGTATGGTAAGAACTGCGTAAAAGCTCCTGTTAACATACCTAAGGTCATGTCCATTTTCTTCTCTGTGAGAGCAATAGCTTCATTTGTCAGTGGTTTTCCCGCCATCTGGAAAGTCAGAAGCAAGTCATAGAAGATCAGTACAAAAATAAGTATGGAGAAATTACATAAAAATGCAATATTCGAGTTGATGCAAACCTAATGCAACCAGAAAGTGGCATAAAATTGATCAACTTACAGAGTGCATAAAATTTTCAATTTACAGTATCAAGCACTGCTGAAAATGATAAATAATCTATATGTACACATATAACCCTCCAAAGCTTCCCCAAAAGACTACTGATATTGCATGTGCATAGAACTAGGGCAAGCAAAGACTAACAAATATAGATCTTACCGTACAAACCTTAGGAACACCTCGCACGACTATACCTAGAGAAAAGCTACTGTAGAAGTTGCAGAGAAAATTATTTAACAGAATCGAGGATGTTCAAAACTTAGGGTTTCTTAACCAAAACCAAAACCATATCAACTAAGAGATCAAAAAAATAATACTTAAAAAGAGAATCGAAACGGAATGAAACAAACAAATAGATCTAAGAATCTAACCGCTACATATTACATGATAAAACATCACACTAAACAATATATCCAAAAAAAAACAGAAAAGCGAGAAAGGAAACCAGCGTGACTTACAGATTCGTGAAACTGCTACTGAAATCCAAACAAGCCGGAATCTCCTCTGAAACTAGGGATAGGTTTTCAAGAAGTGACGACAAAAAAATTGGGAAATTAGGGCAAACGACGAAAAATCTTAGCGTTCACGAAAGAGTGGGGGGGGGGGGTACCTTCCCTCTCTCGCTTGCAAAATTCTAAATTTGGGGAAATTTTCTAAAATAAGACGCTTATTTATAGAGGGAAGACCCCGGGGTCGGCGGACTCCAGCCTCAAAATTAAAAGAGAACAGTGCAAGTGGCTTTTAAGTCCGACGGAAAACACGGCTAACAGCATAGCACGAGTCTCCTGAAGGGAGTGTTTGGATTTGTGCCAGATATTGTGAAGGGATTCATAACCTCTGATCCACTTTTTTGGTGCTCCACAAACGCAAAGGGGTGGACTCCATACACTTTTAGAAAAGCCCCCTCCTTTGTGTCGTGAAGCACCAAAAAGGTCGACCTGTACCTATCATTTGTGGTTAATTCTTGAAGGGAGCTGTTATTTATACCACAAAAATTTCTACTATACCTCACTTAAAATTCGAAAAAATAAAATAAAATAAAATACCCCAATATAATTAAACTTGTATATCCCATTTTAAGGTTAAATATATATATATATATATATATATATATATATATATAACCACATCTCATTCTCTCTTTTCAAAACTACTCATTTCTTTCTTATGTCTCTCATTCTTCCTACATTCCATCTTCTTCATTTCTCTCAACTTTTTTTCTATACTTCATCTTTTTTGTTTCCCCCAACTTCTTTCATGCATTCCTCATTTGCAAACTATTACCATTATAAGCGAGAATTCAAGCAATGGAATATCATACAAGTGATTCAAGCGAGAAGGAAACCATAGGTACGTATTTATGTGTCTTTTTTTTTTTTTGAATTTTCTCGAGATGTTTGGATACACTAGACTAAGCAACAGAAGGTCTATTCAGATACGAGTATCATGAAAGTGATTCGGAGTGAAAAGGAAACCCCTAGGTACGTATTTAGGTGTTGTGTTTTTTTTTTAAAAAAAAATTTCGCGTGATGTTTGGATACACCAGGCTGAACAACAAAAGGTCTGTTTGGATGAAGTATCCGAACAGACCTTATGGTGCTCGGATAGGCCATTCGAACATCCTTAAGGCTGCTCGGATAGTCTATCTGAACACCCTTAAGGCTATTCGGATGCTCCATCCGAACACCACAAGGTCTGTTCGGATGCTCCATATGAACATAACCATGTTGGTTTGGATAGGGTATTCAAACAGAAATTTTGGAAAAAAAAAAGTTTGAATTTTTTTATATATTATTAGTTAGGTTTATTACATCTTAAATTTTAATTTTATAATTGCAGCCAATGTCTCGACCCATTATGACACAGCTTCAGAAAAAATGATTGTAGATTACACTTCTGAGTTCATCACATACCAAGTAAAAATTAGTCTGTAATATACGCTCAACGTTAATCCGTAGTTTATGCTAACATTATTCAATCAATTAACTATTGTGTTATCCCTCTCTTGTGTAGATATTCAAAAGTCGAGTGGCCTTAATTAAGTGGGTAACAAATGTTGGAAAGATGAATGGATTTGTGGTTAACATTTTGAAATCAGATTTATGTGGTGTTGTGAGAAGAAAACCAAATCTGACTCTAGGATGTGAGGGGAGAGGAATATAAAAAGTAGACAATTGGTCTAAAAACATCCATGTGGATGCGAAGGTTAGGGGGATGGGTACCAAAAATGTGAATGTTCATTCCGATTGAAGGGTAAGAAGTTGTCCAACAATGATGGCTGGATGTTGGAAGTTGTATGTGTCGTGCATAACCACTTGTCTATCGATCATCTAAAGGGTCCCTCCTATGTTGGTAGATTATCCGAAGAGGAGTACTCATTATTAAAGGACATGTCTAAGAGTAATGTGTGACCAAAAAACATTTTGGTCATTATGAAACAAAGAGATCCTCTCAATACAACTACTATGAAGGCAGTCTACAATGCATGACACAAATATAAGCTGGAAGAAAAGAATGGGAGATCCTAGGTGCAGCATTTATTGGCACTATTGGTTAAGCATCAATACATCGAATGGCACCATACTAATAAGGATAGTGAGGCTATCACTGACTTATTTTGGGAACACCTAACCAGTTTGGATTTATTACGTACATTCCACATGTGTTGTTCATGGATTGCATGTATAAAATAAACAAATATTGTATGCCCCTCCTAGAAATCATTGAACTAACATCTACTGACATGACCTTCTCCGTGGCATTTGTGTTTCTACAACATAAGAGGGAGGATAACTTCAATTGAGCCTTGGATGTCTTTCACAGTATTATGGATGATAGTGTCTTATTATGGATGATAGTGTCTTACCCCACATCATTGTGACAGATAGAGAGTTGGACTTGATGAATGCTATCTCACGAATGTTTCCCACTACCAGACATCTATTGTGTAGGTGGCACATCAATAAGAATGTGCTTACAAAGTGTAAGAAGTTATTTTCGATAAAGGAGGTGTGGGATTTGTTCATAACCTACTGGAATCTAATGGTGGTGTCACCAACAGAAGAGGATTACCACAACCACATAACACTATTGGAGAAGCAGTTTAGTGTGTATCTATATGCACTTCACTACATGAGGAGTAATTGGCTGGATACCTTTAGGGATAGGTTTGTTGCAGCCTGGACAGACCAAGTTATGCATCTAGGGGCCACAATGATGAATATATATGGTTGTCTTTTGTTTTTTGTTTTTTATTATACTTACAATTGTTCCTCATCGATTGATATTTAACTAGTTGTTCCTTATATTGCTTGCAGGGTTGAGAGTGCTCATGCCAAGTTGAAGAGACAATTGGGATCTAGTCAAGGCAATTTCGAGTCATCTTGATCGAACGTACACAATATGCTCTTGTTACAGCATATGAAAATTAAGGCGTCGCTCGAGAAATCAAAGATGATCGTCCAACACAGTTTCAGGTCATCCAAGTTCAGAGAGCTTCATGGGAATGTCTCCATCACTATACTTGAGAAGTTACATGATGAGAAAAAAAATGGGCTTCTTTTATTGGAATTGACTCCTCTGCATGCGGGTGTCAACTTAGGCACACCCACGGCCTGCCATGCTCCCTTGAAATTGTTGTCCATAGTAGACAGAGACATCCAATCCCACTTGATTTTGTGCATCATTATTGGTGCAAACTTAATATGTAACCCACCTCAAACCAAAACAATGCAAGCCAGGATGATGTTCTTAGTGAGGAATTGGATTTGTTTAAGTAGGTTTACGCACAAGCTAGTCAGTCAGGCAAGGCCCAGTTAGGAAATTAAGGGCGTTGATAAATCTGGAGTGTACACATGTAGAGGAACCGAAGATGAAATCAACAATGCGAGGTAGGCCACCTGGAAAGATGGATAAATCTACTCGACATGAGCCATCTGCATTTGAGATAGTACCATCGGTGTAGGATAGCTACTCCCCAACGGGCACTGGTCTAGTGGATGTCGACCCTCTACAGTCAATCAGACCAACCCGATAGAGAAGAGCGAAGGAGAAGGTAATAACTTATATATTAAATATTACATATTAATTCTTATGATTTGTCATGTCGTTGTTGCTCATGCATTATCTTTTCTATCAGAGGTTGTTCACACGTCGTCAGTTGGATCCTTGTCCTATGATGCTTACATTATGCACTTTCCAGACGACATACGTCCATTTAGTTAGTATATTATAAATGTAGTAGCCGACGAAAATTACAGGTTCAGGGTGATTGTTGCTTTATTGGGCATGGGAGAGGATAGTTGGGCGCAAGTCCGAGCGGACTTGTTACATGAACTAGACAGTTATGGACACTATTATGAACATATTTTTTGTGGGTTTATAACAGTACAAAAGATTAGGTGTTCGATTGCGTACTTTAGGGAAGGTCCCTTATACAAGTATTGGATGACCTTTACAAAATGTAAACACCTAATATCCAGTTATTACAATATTGTACTGTACCTTTTGAGTGTACAACAGTGTTTGACATTCCTGCCACGCCGATCCGATCGTTATCCACTGCCACCCGAAAGGAAGTTGCTATAGGTTTCGTAAACAACAATCACTTTGTACTGGTAAACGTTAACGTGTAGGGTACTATTACATTCAATCATTTTTAGCAGTGTTTAACTTCACTGTTTGTTATGTGTGCAAGTCTTCCTTGTGTCAGGTCATCATATCCCACCCATCATGACACTTTGGCATAGATTCTAGAGTGATAATGCATCGGGATGGGCACTACATTCGTACGAACCAAGAATTAAGGAATTCTGACTTATGATTAATGAGGATGTAGTGACATAGGAGACAGTTGATTTGACTGACGACTAATTGAGGCAAAACATAGCTTATATGTATCTAATCAATAAGGTTGGGCACTCGCACAGTGCATTGATTATGCAATTTTGTATTAACAACTTCTATATCTAATCAATACAGATGACCCCCTTTTTACCTATCATTTTATTTTATTTTATTCATTGAGCGAATGAGATTTTTTAGTACGTGGTTTTAGAATATAAAAATGTAATCATAATAACAAGTAAAGAAGGAATACCAACAAACAAAACCATGGTTTATATAAATAGGGTTATCCCTGAACAAAATAAAATAATGTATGAGGGGCATCATCCCTTATAAAGTACAAAATACAACTCGTCAACTAAAAAAAAAGATAAAAAAAACTATGTCATTGTGGTCTTTATGATCGGCCTCTTCCTCCGTGTGTATGTCATCGTCGTCGTCACGGGCTTGCCATAACAAGTCACGATATCCTAAACCCGCCTAATCGCAAACATCACACTACTATGTTGGGTCGCCGCAGGACCACCCTCCATGACTAGTCTCAATACAGACGCGACCCGCTCAATACGCTAAAATAAGCACAAACAAATATAATATAAGTGGCAATGAAAAAAATAACTAAAATGAGAGAAATATGATAAATACAAATGTTGAAATGATATATGGTTTGGGTTCTGCACGTATCGATGTGATATGAGTGCACATTAATCCATAGAGCTAGGTACACAATCGTTGGGATAACATGCAGGCAGGGATCAATGCTCAGTGGAGAGTTCGTGGTTCTGCCATACCGCACATACTTCCTCATAAAAAACGTAACTAGGTCAGTATGACGATGCAGATGAACCACATACTCGTTGTCTCGAGGCCAATGGGATAGATGGAATAATCTGTTGTCGCCCAAACTACCTCAGGACCCACATCAGATGATAGGGCTCCACGATGTCAAGGCATTTAAGCATGTCATGGTAGTATGCAATATCAGGAAGTTGGTGATACTACCTGTTATCATCATACGGTGACCACGTGACCTTCATAAATTAACATATACGTCAGACAGACAAATAAAAGACAAGTACATAAAAAAAGTACTGACCTATACTAAATAAAAGTAAACACATATGTCGTTAAAGCCTCATGCATCGATATCTCCCGAAATGCTTTCACATTTTCCATAAGAATACCCGTCTCCCTGCACAGCCTATAATGCTTGATGCGTGGGTCATGGGGCTGATAACCAATGTTCTGGTGCAGAATAATGCCCGAAAAGTGTTCATAGATCCACCCCTCCATCAATGCAAGGTACCCAATGATCTGTCATACCTCTAACCTACTGGCAAACCCCGCTATCGATATAAATTAAATATGCCAGCACAATGGCTCCCCATGTGTAAGTATGTACGCTATCAAGATCCTCTAAGCAGTGGAGGTAACCGACTGGCACCCGACTCACTGTTTTATCAATAAACAGTGTGCACCTGAGCAAATAGAGTAAGTATGCCCTTGTCAGCACCTAATTTTGGCCCAAGGCCTAAAAGTTTCTTCCAATAGGCAGCACTAACTCTCTAGAATCGACCTTAGGCATCCTAAGAAACCAAGGTGGTTAATTTTTAAGTCATCCCCATTATTTCCTAATTTGGCACTCTAAACCTCCAATTTTTCTCTAAGATCTTTGTTGGACCCCCTTTCCTCATATTTCTATCTTTCTTTTCAATCTCATTGTTTTCTTAATATTGTCTCAAGTTCAGTCACATAACATTGGAAATTACAATTTTACCATCAAATCTCATTATATAAGCATTGAACAATCAATCGGGTGTCACGAATGCGCCCAGAATGCTCCAAAACCCAGAAATGGAGTGTTTGATCAACAAATTCTATTATATCATGTTTCAACGAATCTTGGTCCTTGATTTAAAATCTTTCAAAATCTGATCAAAATACACCCTAAATGATCAATCTAACATTATAGATGCATCCAGAACGTTCTGAATCTTTGAAATAGAGTGTTCGATCATCAAAATCCATTATTTCAATTTTTTATGAATCTCAACCCTTTATTCAGAATCTTTCAAATTCTAAACAAAATTCAAATCGGATGGTCAATCAGGCAACACAAATGGATTCAACATGCCTTAAAACCTTGGGGTACTGGAAACGACGTTCAAAGTTCATTCCTAAGCCTTTCATCTCACCGTATCAATTTGCAACCGTCCGATCAATTACTTTAGAGCCTCAGATAAAAAATTGGATCCACCATGATGATCAGTGCCATCGATTTAATCAGGATACATAATTTCTCAAAATTCTCATATTTAGACAACAAGATTCCGTATGGGGACATTGTGGGCCTCGGTTTTTGCATGATGGGTGGACCTCTTAGAAAAGTGATCCACTCATCAT
>JAOXJP010229444.1:0-10950 GCA_025762735.1 Platanus orientalis | reverse complement strand
AGTAATGAAATCATTTCATTTCAAATTCCCAAGGCAATTGAAGCCATAATGTGATGGTTGAAAATGAACTCATTGAGAGTCATAATGATTTGTTAATGGATTGATTTTCATTCATCACCAAAATATGAATGATAACATATACCATTTCATTTTATAAAAAATTCTAAGATGACTTCAAATTGGTATAAATCTGAACGAGTTTATTTTGAACCATCACCTTATGGCTACAAATGCGTTGGGAATTTAAAATGAATGATTACATTACAACTTTCTGCTAAACACACCCTAAAGAGTTGATAATAGTTTGTAATCTTTTCTGTGGGTAAAAGTCTTTGCTGTTTTATTTTTCCTGCACTGGTTTGTAATTGGTATAAAACCAATACCTTTGATGTGTGATATCTGATAGTTGTTCTTGCTACGCCATAAATATCTTGTCTTTTTCTCTTTAAGGATAGCGTTTCTTCCACAGCCAAACAGACCCATGGATTTTTTTTTTTTTTTTGGTAGAAGTAGAACACCCATGGTTGTTCAAAATAGATGTTCTGTCTAGGATTTGGTGTGTCTAGGATGGTGTCCTAGACACCAGGTGAGTTCACATGGAATAAAATGAGCAGGGGTTAGATGCAATTTCAAATTCCCACCCATTTTATTCCGAATGAAAACACTTTCTGCCCTGGACAACAAATCTTAGACAGAAAATTTGCTCCCATGGATGTTTAATGAGCAAATGTACTCTTCCAGGATTTGGTGTCCAGAACAGTAGGGGACTTCAAATAGAATAAAATGGGTAGAGGTTAGATGAACATTTATTTCTCTTAAATAATCTTTCTTTGTAGTGTTGGTTAATGACCTAACTAATCATGGATTGAACACTAATCGAACACTGCTTTCTAATTAAGCATCTCTCTCTCTCTCTCTCTCACACACACACACAGGTGTATCGACTTCTTTGGTGAAATAATCTAAAACTCTCTGTTGACTTGAACTACATATCATACACACAACAGGCAACAACATAATAACAAGTAAAATTAAATGTTTCGTAACAAAGCCCTAAATTTTGTACTTCAATAGCCTCACATTGGCTTGAAGAAGCTCACTTTAATCCCTGTGTCGATCACAGTCCACACTCCTGCAGCGACCAATAGAGCGCTCAGAGCCATGCCCGAGACTCCTAGTCCAAAGTTAAACAACCATGTAAAGCTATATCGCTTGGGTTTCTTAATAGCATTCCACATGAAACACGGATAAGCTAAGGTTACTGGTAAAGAGAGCCCTCCAATCAAACCCGTCAAACTTCCCAAGAACGGGATGGCAACGGCTACGAAGAAGCATCCAAATCCAAACTTGGCTCTAAGGATCACGCGAAGCCACCATGGACATGGCCTTTTCATCCTCTTTATTAAGATGGACTCCATGAAATCGAACATGGGCATACCATAGATTTGGAAAGAGCTGACAGCGCTAATTATGATGAGTAGGCTTATCGTCCCCAGCACTGCCTTTGAGGTATCACGTCCATGGTATTGATACATTGCAGTTAGTATCCCACCATTTGGAGGTATCTGCCATTGAAGGACTCAATTTCTTCTTATGAAATTGACTAGTTCAAGGTCAAATAAAGATAATAATGATGATGAATAATGCTTACCAAGTGACCATAGGCCCAATATCCAGCAATTGCAAGGGGAAATAGGCACATTGCAATAAGGAGATATGCAACCATCACCCCTCTCCACATTGGAACGTGTGATGGACGCCTTTCACTAGAGGGCATTGTGGCCTGCATCAGTCAGATCCAAAATAAAGTTTAAAATAAATTATTATATTTCAATTACAGATCGATAGGGTGAACAGCGCTAGGTTCCACTCTTAGCATTCAAATGGGTAGTGGAACGCTACTAAAGAATGGACAGGTTGGGAAAGTTGAACTTTGGGTTGGGTTCGGGTTCAAGTATTAGGCCCAAAGTGATTTTCGGGTTGGATTCGGGTCCAAACCTTTTAACCCAAAGCCTGTTCAGAACCAGCCCAAAGTTTATATCTCATAAGGGGCACGAAACTAAGTGTGATCTTCACACTTACATGAGTGACTCCAATTTTCTTAATTTGAGCGACTCTTGCCCAAAGCCCATCTTGAATTATATAAATACTGAATTTTTAAAACCCATAGGCCTCAACTCAATTTAATATGTTTCATAAATTTGATTTTTCAAGTCTATGAGCCCCAGCTCAATCTAAAATGTTCCATTCCGTTGTTTACTTTGGACCGGTCCAATTTTTTAAATCGGATTGGGCTCTGGCAAAATGGCTCAGACTGAATTTGAACTCAAACTTAGGAATTTCTCTTTGGTTAGGCTCAGGTTGACCTTAACCCAGTCCAGCCTGGCCCAATTGACAGCCCTATCTAAGACTAGTCAACTGTCTTAGTTATGCTTAGGGTTTCAATATTGTTATATATGCAAAGAGTCAATTTTAACGTATGTGGACTGATAAATTGGGAATTTTCTAAAAATAGAATTTTTATTTTGAAAAGGATTTGTTACACCCAATTTTTCTGTCCTCCCATATCCCCACACATAAAATGTAAGGTGTATAGGATTAAAACTGTAAACACAGTTTTCAAATGAGAAATAAGTACCCATAAAAATTGGGGTTTATAGAGCTAAAACCATAAAATAATAAAAATAATAATAAAAAAATGTTCAAATGAACATTTGTTCCCTGTTTAAAAGAGGCGCCAAGTTGAAAAAACATTACGTGCCAGCCTATGGTAGGGGGACACGGGGGACAAACAAATTTGGGTGTAGCAGATCCTTTCCCTTATAACTTAAGAATGCGAATAGATTGACTTTGTTGTCATAGAGGATCTTTGCCCGTCTTCAAAGGGAGCAGCAGAAGTTGGACTTGTCAACTATGTTTAATAAATGACCAGATGGTTAAAATCTATGCTAAAGAGGTGGACCAGAGATTGAATACTTCAAAGTTTAAATAAGAACAACACTGCTGAAACTAACCAACCAACTAACTAACCTGTATCTCAAGGATAAGATTGTGGCCTCTGAAAGCAAAAGCAATAATCCCATGACCGTTGAGGATACCAAAAACCGTAGCAAGATTGGATGACTCTTCCACTGGGTTGTAAGATACGCCATCAAGCCTACCCTCCGTTACAGAGACCACCCACATCATGGTGCAGTAACCCACCGCTGTGAGGGCGCCGATAAGCGATACTCCGGCAATAGAATTCAAGTTGAGCAGCTGAGACAGAACGACGGCCGCGCAGGTGAACACCAGGAGCCACTCCACATTCGTTAATGGCTTATCATGACATGCACATATGATTTGGTAGAAAATCTTCATGGTTGAACCCCCAATCAGGATAAGGGCGACACAGGTGCCACCGGATAGGTACATGATGGGGAATACTGCAAACAGGTTCCCTAACCTTTCACCTAATACATTTGGAATTCGTTAAATCGAATTCTAAAATTAACCAACCAAACACCTCCAATGTAATTATAAAAAAAAAGGTTGAAACGGGGCTTAGGCTTACCAAAGGTTGCATTGAAGAGTTGGAGATATCTGCTGTAGCGTGTCCCAGTTGCTGATTCGTGCAGTTGCACCAGTATCCATAGGGTGTAAAGCTGCCAAATGAACGCCAGCGTCAAAATTATAATAGCCCAAGTCCTGCAACCAAACACAAGAATAAGTCAATTGGGGTTAAAAGTTTGCCTGGCAGTGAACCGGATTGAACTGGTAGGTTCAAAGCCTCGTAAAATGAAATAGAGTTTTGTATTCAAACCGAAGATTAAGGGCTTACCAGCCAAGGACGGTGAACGCGACAGGGAGGACGAGGGCTTGAATTCCAATTCCGGAGGAGAGAGTGTGGAAAGCTGCGTAGAAGGCGTTGCCATTTCTTGATTCGGTGATGGGAAGCCAAGCATCATGGGGGTCAAGCTTGGTGAAGTGCATCGCCTTCCTTAGAGGGCTACCTAAGGGCGTGATGAAACTGGGAGTATGATGTCTCGGGGTCTTGGGTTTAGTTTCGGTTGGTTGTGTGACAAGGAGTGGTGCTGCAGCCAAGGACGGGGAGTTCTGAATCTGTGTGGGAGGGGCCGAGATGGGTGGAGCCGATGGCATCTCCGATCTTGATGTTATAGGAACCGAGTTTACTTCCACCATCTCAGCCATTGCTTGCTAAGAGTGTGTATACTCTAGCTAGCAATTCTCACTCTCTGTGTCCGGCTACACCTGCTCCTCCCTCACTCAAGTCCGATGCACTTTAAGGGGTTTGAGGTCTTATAAAGGAAAGGCACTGGTAATACAAGTGGATGCTGAGCAAATTTATTCTGTCCTAAAGTAGAACCCCGTGAAGCCACCGGGGATAATATCATAAAAAGAAATAGTTTGACTAGCCATCTTGACCGCAATCTCATTTTGGATAGGACAGCGTTTTAAAGCTACTTCGTTGTAAAGTCTGGATTCCTTGTGTTTGCTTGATTGGGTCCTACTGTCTATCTCATTGTAAACGCGAGAGAGAGAGAGAGGCGTTGGGTTTGAATTAGCAACACCCCAAAATTCACGGTGTTGTAACAATCCAAGGTCCAAAATAGTGCAATAAAGGCAATATTGAAAATGTAAGCGGACAGTTGAAAATTATATCCAAGCGAGGTGTAGATTGGTAGGTAACCCTTGAGTAGTACACTTGGGCCCCATTTGTACTGGACTTTTTACCATTTGTTTTGCTTGTCATGGCTCTTCAGTTACTTTATTCACAATCTGGAGACCTGGATCTTCAGTTTGTCCAAACTATGATCTGTGGCAGTGCCTGTGTTGGGTAATCAAAAGGCTGGAACTCCATGCCTTTTTTTATTCTTTTGGAAATAAATGTTCCATCCAGAATTTGGTGTTTAGGATGGTGTCCAGACGCCAGGGGACGTCATATGTATTAAGTAACAGAAGACAGTTAAGTGACTGATTAACAGAGGCTAACAGAAATTTTTATAACAAGAGGGACGGAATGTAAGATGGCGTAACCGTGTAACCACTTATGTAAATGAATTTTATATAAGAGTGATTCAGGTGCTAGGTTAGAGTATCCTGAGAATATTGTGAGCAATTACTCTCTGCTGCTAATATATAGTTTTTTTTTTCCTCTCTCTCCCTCCAGTCTGTCTTCATCCACCATAAATCCGTTCATGTTACCAGTACGGAATAAAATGTATATCCCATATTCAAAAAATGCATCATCCACCCATTTTATTCCATCTGTTGTTCCCTTGTTCCCTGGACACTAAATCCTAGACAGGACATTCGCTCCCTTTTTTTAAAATCGTTTTCATACTTTTAACCCTATAAACCCCAACCTGTGTCTGGGAATATGGCGTGTAGAACATATACTCCCTTCAGCTTCAAGTGGAGCGTTACAACATAAACAAAGGGTAAAGGTTTGATAGGGCCACGCCAAGTATTTGCGCCGAGCTGGATCAACCATTCAGGGGTGCCATGTGGTGTCAAGTACTAACAAAAGTGTATGGACCTCACCCTTATTGTCAGTACTTGATGCCACATGGCCAGTGACGGGGTCACGTAGGAGCAAGGGGGGCAGTTCCCCCTCCTCAATGTCTTGTCTGGTAATACTAATGGGTCAGATGAATCTTATACTAGATTGGAATTAGTTGCACCCCGATACCCCATGGTTGGAATCAGTTGCCCCAGCTTACCAAATAATGAGTTCATGTCAACTTCAATTTGACTGAACTGGTACTATTCCATTCTCTGCTCAAAATGTGACACAATGTCTGACAAAGGGTGCATTAACGAAGGGTGCAATCTTCCTATCCAAATGGTGTCGAGGGCACCAAGTGACTTCATTTGGAATAAAATGGGTGGAAATTTAAAATTTCATCCAACCACTATACTCATTTTATTCCATGTGAAGTCATCTGATGACTGGTGTCTTGGACAGAACATCTATTTTGATTAATAACTACACAAATACTTATTAATTATATATTTATTATAATGCCCTCCCTTGAGCGGTGTGTATTGGCTCAAACACCCTTTATCAGGCCACATGTCATGCACCGATTGCTAATGGAGTGGTACCTATTGGCAAGGCTTTTCTATGCTCGGCGTACAAAAACCCCTAAGTCAACGTGGGGCCACATCAGCATAAGAAGTGTTTTACACACTCTCCCAAAAAGTGAAAATCACTTTTCGGCATTGATGTTTCCACCCGCTTGACTATCGGTAGACTTGGGCGGAGGTTAGGGGTTGGCATATAAAATCCTCACTGGGTACCTATCCATTGAGACTGGAGGAGGTTTAAAATCTCAAAGAATCTTTACCCCTGGATTGGATTAGGTGTGCCCCTTAATGGGTGTCAACAGTGTACCCACAACCAGCAGGTAACATGTCACATTGAAAAAGTGATTTACACTTTTGGGGGGTGCTTTTCATTTTTTGATGTGATGTGTCACCCTCTGGTTGTAGGTGCACTGTTGACACCCATTAAGGGGGTGCACATAATCCTTTGGCTTGCTCCCTCCTACCTGAAAATCCTAGTTCCACCCCTGCACACGGCGCCTCATGAATGATGGCTCCTGCCCGAGGCAAATACTCCAAGTCCCAGAGGAATCAACCCAGGCAATTGTTGGTGAGTTAGGTCGGGCATATGATTATATGTGAACTATCAACCCAATTTAGTATTCTCAAAATTTTAATATCAAATTTGGGTTAAATCACAGTGGCTTTTGGGGCCGTAATATGACCATTTAGACTGTAGAGAAATTTAGAGCTTTATATGGTTTCCTCAGGTAGGGAAGAGAGTTAATGAACTAACTTGAAACATAAAAGGGACCGGAAACCCTTTACCCTTCTGTGTAGAGTGAGGGTGTCGGTTAGATGTATTCTAGTTGTGGAAGGATCTTTTACAAACAATATGTCTGTCCCAGACTCCCCACACACCAAGGGCCGTCTTATGGAATAAAATGTATATTCCATATTCAAAAAATGCATCATCCACCCAAGTTATTCCATATGACAGCTTGGTGTCTTGCATATCATCTTGAACGGTAAATCATTGGTAGAACATCCTTTTCCCAAAAAAAAAGAAGGTGAAATAAGGTTAAATCCATGAAAAAAATAGTATTAAAAATAATCATCTAAAAGGAAGCACAAATTAAAAAAAAAAAATCGTATGCCATTATGTGGGGGCGGGGAGACAGTCATATGGGTATAAAAGATCATTTTCCTTTCTAGTTGGGATGATCTTGACCTCCAAGGCTTCCACCAATTGGCCCCGCACAAGAGATCCTATGTCCTTGCAAATAAGTAACCTTGGATATCCCAATAACCAAATGATTGATGCAATCATTTTTGACAATTGTTGCTGAGTCATTGAATCATAATGACTGTACAATCAAATCTTTCATCTTCTATGGACATGATATCCTCTTCAACGTTTTGCAAAGATTTGCACCGGGTTTAGAGCCACCACTCATGACTGCACCTGATTCCAAATCCGGCAATAAATCTTCAAGTTGCAGAAGATATCCCCTCTCTTTTATGGGGTTCTTGTTTAGGTTGATATCTTTTACAACGTGAATATTTATGATGAGGTGGGGTGCCGTGTCAGTACTAACATAAGTGTACGGGTTATTAGTACTTGACACCACATGGCACCCTATATATGGTGGCTCCAACCCAGCATAAATATTCACATGGTACAGGATATCATTCCCTATTTCTTGGACCCGTGAGAAGTGATGGTAAACACACGTATGAAAACAAAATGAATCCAACTCAAAAATAAATGTTGTGTCTTGGACACTTGGGGATGACACGTAGAAAAAAATTGGTAGGAATTTGAAATTTCATCTAACACTCACTTATTTTCTTCTACATGTCATCCCCTGGTGATCAAGACAACATCTGATGTAGAACATTTGTTCTCATTTTTTACCCCTGGATTTGGTGCATTTTTTTAATGAACACCTAAAGTCCTCTCATATGCAGGGGGACACAACATGTCAAAAAATGCAAATCAGCTTTTTGACATTATGTGTCGCTCTTGCATGTGGGAGGACTTTAAGTATTTGTTAAGGGAGAGAACAAAATTCGCTCCACTGTTTTTATGTTGTACCTCTTTTTAATTACCTACATTTTCATATTAACATCCTTTTTATGGTTTTAAGCCTATACATCCCTAATTTTCTGCAAGGATTGGCTACACTTATGCTAACCTCTACTGAGATCAAGGGGTGGACACATCAGTGTCAAAAGTGTGTAAATCACTTTTGGCGCTTGTTTTCCCCTGTTTGATGCTCAACAGAGGTTGGAAGATGATAGGGCCAGCATATAAAATCCAAGCCGCTTATTTTAGGTACTTACTTTTTCATTTGAAAACCCTGAGGATTTGGTAAGACAAGTTAAAGTATGCCTAAGATAGGACTGACACATCAGTGCCAAAAAGTGAAAAGCATTCTCCAAAAAAGTGCAAGTCACTTTTTGGAGCTGATGTATTAGCCCTAATGTCATTCCTATCTTAGACTCACTTTAACCTGTCTTACCAACTCCTGTCTCCTTGAAAACTATTTTAACCATTTTAACCTTATGCATCCCACCCTTTGTATATGGGGACATGGGGGGATAGACAATTGAGTTTGGGAGACCCTTTCTCTTTAAATATGGAACAAATGTTCACTTGAACACTATATTTTAAGTATTAACCCTATACATCTCTTTTTTATGGGTACCTATTTTTTCATTTGAAAATATTTTTTACAGTTTTAACCTTATATACCCAACCTTTGTTTGTATGACACGGAAGGGCAAACAAAATTCTAGACAGAACATTTGTTTTCCATATGAAAAACAATAACAATCTTCTTTTTGTTTTGGTATGGTAACAGTCTCTTGTTGTAAATAAATAAAACAAGAAATAGTAAAACAGTATAGATTGGTTTTCCAATATCTTAGTATTGAGAGCATAAACTATAGTAACGTACCATGCATAATAATAATCCGGCACGAGGTTAAAAATTAAAACAGGAAGCCAACATTTATTTTTTTAAACACATGTGACACTGATTATTCGCAGCACGTTACCAAAACTTAACGGCAGAAGACGATCTTGAATGCTTTGCATACAATGGTGTATTTTTTTCTTTTTTCTTCTCTAATCTCAATGCATCAGAGGTTGCTTTGTTGATGTTGTTATTAACAATAGAATATAAACATGAAATAATGAGGAGCATAAAAAGAAGCAGAAAGATAATTGGATGGGTCCCATCCTGTGAAACATTTACAATAAAAGAACAAGGTGGAGAATGCTTCAAAATTAATAAGACAAATAGACATATAGGTTTGTTCTCACCCTTTCGTTAAAGTCCTGAGTAATATTAATAAATATTAAGAGTAGAAGGAGCCATGTGACGCTAAAGTTATAAAGATGGTTGAAACAGCCAACCACTTTCCCTTAAAAACACCTTACTTCGATCCTTCTCTCTCTTCTTTTTTCTATCAGATGTCGACTTCCTCATATTGGTCTCATACATATTCTTACATAATACAAAAGTCACAAGACTCGCAACTTATACCGTTATTGCTAGCTTTTAGTTTGAATTTTCTTGTGCCTCCAAAGTTGAAGCAGGGGAAGAGAAAGTCCTGATTCCTGCCTTATTAGGTCATAATATAATTCAGTCATTTCGTGGGGATCAAAATGAGTTTGCGCGTCCAATTGTCACCTCTGTGTTTACTTTTAATGACACCGACCGTTGCAATAAAAAAAAATGATTTGAATGGTCAATATTGTGTTGGTTAGACCGTTACGATTCTAGAGGAATGGGATTTGTCCGGTTTGTAGCTGATCCTTGTCTCTATACATGACTGGTTCAAACATTTAGCTGGTCTAGTTTGGGAGACGCGCATAAGAAAAATCCAAGAAGAAAACAGGAGCCAGCCAAATCCACTTTTGGGGGTGAAGTGACAATTCCATAAGTGAATTGATTCTTCCCTCTGCCTCGGTTCTCGTGCATTACAAAGGGAGGCGTCACAAAGGATATAGGCCTGTTTTTCATTAAGTTGACTCACAAATTGGTGATACATGAGAGCGTGAAATCATCTACGCCACTCCCCTTTATGGGACACTCGGGGAATCAAAAATCTCCAAAAAGTGAATTGATTCCCCCCATGAGTATTCCTTCAGGGGGTGGCGTAGATGATTTCAGCCCATACTTGTGGGCATGAATCATCTGCAACAATCTCCCTATTGGACACTCAGGGACGAATCAAAATTCCCAAAAAAGTGAATTGATTCTTCTGTCCATGAGCTGCCCAGTCACCAAATAAAGCTGACTTGATTGCCTGGCTTCTTATCAAGTCTTTTTTATTTTTTCGGTAGCAATCTATGAAGTCTCAGATTTTTTTACTTAGAAGACTGCAAAAGTGGGTTGATAGTTTGACAATCCATGGGCAACCAAAAGAAGCAAGTTTCATCCTAGCTTACCATAGATGGGATTTTTTATTTTTTGCCTCAGGTGGCGGTAGGCTGGGTAAGGGGTAAAAAACCCTAGGTAGGAGTGCCACAGATTGACACTGTTTTTGAATTTGGTGCATCTTTTTGAATACTTACTTTTTTCACGTGAACGCTTATTTTGGATGTTTTCAACTCTAACACACCGCGTGTCAGATTATTGTTGGTCACAGAGACTCAAAAACACTTTTTCATCACAGGACATTTGTTTCCAAACTGAGACCTCCAAAACGTGATGGGTAGTATAGGAACTCACTAACGTTAATATAGTTTAACTTACTGTAGAGGACCCTGAGTCAGTTTTTATGAATATCTAAAGCAGAATTTTCAACTTTTGAAATCTTCTCCTTTCTTGGGATTATTCTATTTTAAAAAAAAAAAAAAAAAAGAGAGAGAGAAAGATTCTTCGGTTC